>JASAOB010002710.1:0-43877 GCA_030849825.1 Herpetomonas tarakana | reverse complement strand
CCTGTTCATTAGTACTTCTCTTGCTGTTGTTGTTGTTGTGAGGGTGCGTCTTTCAAAGGCGAAGGGCTACGGTGTCGGGGGGAGGGGGCAACCACACAGCGCACATTCCCCGAATGAGATATATGTCGAGAGAGAGAGGTGGGATGGAAGAAGATGGATAATGGAAGAGAGAGCGGGGGAGGGCAAATGCCACCGTAGGTGAATCACGTGGCACTGTGTTCTGTGTCCGGGCGAGGGGTTTCTATCTTCAGGAGGAAAAGGAGGCGGGCGGGACGGCACCGAGGGCGGCGTGGTGGTGGTGGTTGGCAGAGGACACTCTCGGCTCCGCATCGTCGTGCCCTTCAGAGCCCCTAGAGGGGTCCACGGGCGCCGCCGTCGCAGACAGGACGGCCGCTTCGGCCATACACCCTCCCGTCTCGGTGGTGCTCGGTGGTGGCGCCTGTGCGGCAGCCGTGGCACGTGCGCGCTCCTCGGCGTCCATGAGCGCCTTGACGCAATCCGAGGCGGTCTGGGCGATGACGTCCTTGCAGGACTTGAGCGCGCCACTCGCTACGCCGAAGTGTGCCTCGAGTTCAGTGCGCAGCTGCTTCACGCCCAACGCGGACCGCTCCTCTGGTGGCATGGTCAGTACGCGGCGGTACACCTGCACCCGGACGGCATCCTCCGTGGGGCCGGAGGGGCTGGTGACGGTGGCGGGTTGTGGTGGTGCCTTGGCCTCCGCCCGGGCCTTCTTCAGCGCGGGTCGGGCACCATCGTCGGCACCGCCGCGTCCTTGGCCTTCCTGCTCCTCGCCATCTGCCATGGCTTCGTGGCGGGCGACGGTGCCGCGACTCGGTCCGCTGGGCGGCGAGCGCGAGCGCTTCCTGCCGCTACCCGCCCCCTTTGCCGTCTCTGCTTTGATCTTCCCCTCGTCCTTGGGCTTCATCAGAAAGGCCAGCACCCCCTCCACGACCTGGGCGTGCGTCTGCGAGACGAGGACTCGCATGCCAAGGGCCCCGACCAGCGCACGCAGCTTATCCTTGGTGAGGCTGCTCAGCCTTTCCTGGACGTCCGACTCCATGGAGTCCGGGAAGCCCTGGAAGTCCTCCAGGTTCAGCTTCCGCTCTCCGCTCTGCCCGGGTCGCCCGTAGACGATGCGGTGCAGCGGCTCTATGGCATTCTCGAGGTCCTTCGTCGCCTTCCCTCGCTTCACCGTCGTGAAGCATGGCAGCTTGCCCAGCGGTGTCCCCTTTCCCTCTTTCAGATCAAACCGTGGCTCCGTCATGTCGCTGGGCGGCCGATTCGCTTCGCAGTGATGACAGAAGGAGGAGGAGTGATGTGATTGGGGGGAGGGGGGCGGCACTCTATACAATGATATGTATGGAATAGAATCAATCCTCCTTTGTTTGCCTGACTGACGGCGTGCTGGGGTGGTGGTCTGCCGCAAATGCAAGGTTCTGGACAGAGGAGGTGAGAAACAGGAGGACAGCAGTGGCTCGTCTTGTGTCCCAGAGACAAGGAGCGAGAGGTGGGGTGGGGGGGGGGGGGGGGAGGGAGGGAGCTGCTTCCCTTTCGGGTTGTTGTCTGCGCTTTACGAGGGAGGCAGTACAGCCTCCTCCTCCGCAAGCGCCACCATTTCCCTTCCCCTTTCCTTTCTGTTCTTGTGTTTACTTCGCAATGGGGGGGGAGAGAGATGGTGATTGGCACGGCCGCGTCGGCAGTCCGCGCACGGCCAGTACAGCGAAACGAACAAAGGAAAGCACATCTACAGAGCCCAAAGTCGCCGGTCAGGAAGGAATTCCGGGGGCAGGAGGCGGGTTGGGTATTGAAGGGAGGGAGAGGGAGAGAGGAATCAGGAGGAAACATTGGAGGAGGGGCAGGGGGGGGGGGGGATGTGGAGCATCATTGCATTGGCTTGTGTACGGAGAGAAAGAGTGAGAGAGGGGAAGGGGGCGAGGTGGAAGGGGTAGCGGTAAGCAATAAAAACATCGTAAAGGTACAGTTCCATAAGCGAAGCGCAAAAGGCAATCCATCGCTGATGCAAGTTGCCTGGTGTGTGTGGGGAGGGAGGGAGAGCAGCTGTGGTGGCTACCGACAACGGGGCTAGCACTCTCCTGTGCTGTCGCCGTTGTCGCTGGGGACGGCGGCGGAGGCGCGGCGCCTGATTTTGCCCGGCGTCAGCTGCACCTGCGGGGACAAGAGCGGCAGAGCCTCCTTCCCCTCCTCCTCCTTGCCCGGTGCGTTAGCGTCCGGGGTCGTGCCTGGATTGCCCTCGCTGGAGAGCGGGTCGGGTACACTCATCCGGCGGCGGACAAGAGCCCAGTTGCCCACGCAGACCTGCGAGGGCGACGGAGGGGTGGAGGTGGTTTCAGCTGCATCGCCGCTGAGGTCCATCGCCAGTAGCGGCGCTCGCAGGACGGGTTTCCGCCCCATTAATGGAGATAGAGATGGCTGCTGCGGCTGCTGCGGTTCATGCTCACTGCCGGCCCTGAGGGGGATAGGGGACACCTCCTCCAGAGGTGACAGCCTTGTCGGTGGAGTGGTGCTCGCTCCCTGACTGCTCAGGGCCGGTGCCGCGCGCTCGGGGGTGAGGGGCTGCAGATGGCTCGGCGCAGGTCTGTCGAGGGGAACCATTCGCTCTAGCACGTCCTGGTCGCCAAGTCGCACGTCGGTGGTGGTCTTGCCAACGCCAGAGAGCACATCCTCTGTTGCTGGGGCGGAGCTGCGTCGGTGATGGTGGTGGGACTGTGGCGCGAGTCCAGGCGGGGTGGCGTTGGAGGGCTCTACCGGCATCGGCTGCTCGAGAACGACGACGCTGTTGCGACTGAAGGGCTGCTGCGCGCTCATTGGCGCTTCGTGGAGTTGGCAGTAGGAAAAGGAGTGGGTTCCCGCAGCGAGTTATATACAGTATGAACGGAGAGGTAGAGAAAGAAAAATATATATATGTATTTGGAGAGGGTGTGTTGCCTTTATGACTTGGGAGGCCGTAGCCGGTCGGTATCAGGTGAGCGGAGGAGGAGATGCCGAGAGGAGAAGAGGAGGGTGAGTGAATGCGCTGGCCAACTCGCGCCGAGGCAACTCCTTCATCTCTCCACTGCTGTGAATCGCGTCATTCACCAACACCGCGTGTGTGCGTGCGTGTGTGTGTTGCTGTAGGTGCAGCGGTGGCAGGTTGGCAAGCTCCACGAGAGAGCCTGTTGGTTGCCAGCAGCATGCACGCACTCCTTCTCTTCCTCCTTTTCTTGCTTTGATTGTCATGGTGGGGTAACCGAGGAGTAAAAAGAGGAGTGAGAGAGGACTGCCAAAAGAGCTAGAACCAAGAACGCAGAAGATAGAACAAGGAATAACGGAAACACCCATAACGGAAGAGATAACAGAGTAAGGGTCGTAATGATAATACCTAAGCGACAAGAAGACACACACAGACACACACACAGACACACTCGCACGCAGGGGGGGGGGGTGGAGAGACACACCACACCACCTCCTTCGTTGTCTCCATCTGGCGGGGACAGTTGCGAGAAGGGGTGGGGGTGGGGGTGAAGAGAGGACGCTCAGAGATACAGCAGGTGACATTACTTCTATCGCGCGTTCGTCTGTCTGTCTGTGTGTGTGTGTGTGTGTGTGTGTGTGTGTGTGTGTGTGTGTGATTCTTTGACTTTGTGAGGGGGAAAGAGAGTGAAGGAGGGAAGGGAAACACGAAAGAAGAACAAAAGGTAAGTCTGAACGAGTGAGGGTCGAAGCGGGCCAACGGGAGAAGCGTATGTGTGTTGGAGACGGGAGGTCTACAAGGAGGAGGTGGTGAACGCGAGAAGTCGGGTGCGAGAGAGTGAGAGGATAAACCGCCAACAACAACGGGGAAAGGGACGACGAGGAATGAGAGCAAAAAGGGAAAAGACGGTGCGAGTAGATGGCACAGCGAAGCTACGTGAGAGAAGGACGCTGAGGGGAGAGAACTCGGAAGGAAAGGAACGAATCGCGAGGCAACGAAGAAGAAGAGCAACAAAGATAACGGTTTAGAAGATCAACAAGGAAACGCAGAGAAGAGAAGGAGAGAAATTGACGCAACCGAAACTACAAAGGCGAGAGAGAGGGGGTTGCCGGTGCAAAGGTGGAGAAGGGAGAGCACGCAGCAGCCTCCATTGCGGTCGCGCGTGGGCAGCCACAGTCTCAGGGAGGAGGGGGGAGAGAGAGATGAGAGGGAGGGAAACCACATAAAAGCTAACGGAGAAGTAATAACGATAGTATGAATGTAAAGGGGAAGAGGAGAAGGAAAGCAAACGAAACCACATTTTTACTACCATCGACTTCGCTGCCTTGCGTCGGTGGTGGCGTTGCTGGAGGGCGGAGGGAGGGGAGGAGGGGGGAGCGGAAGAGAGAGGAAGACGCAAGGCGACGAGCTCTTGCGATCCAACGCTTCCCCTCTCCCTCCCCCTCCTCTCTCCTTCCTCACCGCACATGGACTGTTGGCGTTTCTTCACTTGCCCTCTCATCCGCTTTCTTATCTTTTATGCCTTTTATGCCTTTCTTCCTTTCTCGAGGGATGAGCACGCGCACATCCCTCGTTGACAGCTCTCTCTCTCTCTCTCTCACTCTCGCGACAGACGAGGCTATTGTGTGTTATATCTGTTTTTGCATATTCGTCCATTCCTGCATGTCCCTACGCGCGTTCATCCGAGACCAAATTGAACAGGGAGAAGGTGGGGGGGGGAGGGGGAGGGAAAAGTGTTTTAGAAGTCAATCCAAATTGGCAATGGGTGAACCGAAAAACGAACAAAAAGAGAAGGCACCGCCGAGGGAGAGATACTAGCTCATACACAATCCCTCTCATTTTAACTCTCACACATGCAGTGGAAACGGCACAAAAGACGGGAGTACACGACCAAACAAGCGGAGGATCCCTACATCAAGAGAGGAAAGAGGGGAAGGGGAGGGAAGGGCGGGGAACAACAATGACAACACATCGGGCAATGCTAAACAAGGGTAAAACGAGGAGGGGTGGGGGGGGGGGGGGGGAGGGGAGGCACAGGAGATATACATTCCCTCTCACATTTCCATCGGGGTGGCCTTCTCGATGGTGGACAGGATCTCAGAGTGGTCGGAGACGCTGTTGGCAGTTGGGTCCGCCTTCTTCGCGCCGCCAGCAGCTGGCGCGTTGCGCGCCGAGGCGGGGGTATTGTCGCCGCTGTAGTAGGCGTTGGACGGGGTGCCGATAGAGTTCACTGGTGTTGCCAGCGCGTCAGACAGCTCGTCGTTGCTGCGGGCAGAGGCGATGGCGCGGGGCGTGGCAACGCGCTTGGCCAGGTTGTCGACGAACTGCAGCTTCCCTCGGCGCTTCTCGCCCTGGATGTACAGGGATAGAGCGCCAATGAGAGAGATGCCGATCCAGTACACGATGAGGGCGACAAACGTCTTCCAGAAGTGCCAGCCTTGGAAGCCCATGGACTCGATGCACGCGTTGCCGTCCGCGTAGCGGCAAGTGTTCGTGACGGGATCGCAGATTGTACCGAGGCGGCTGAACTCGTTGGTGTAGACGCCCAGGAACGCATGGCGAGGGAAGGAGAGGTAGTTGAGCCACTCCCAGTAGGGGAACAGGCGGTCCGTGTTGGCGAACATGCCGGACACGATGAACAAGGGCAGGAGCACGACGGGCACGATCGCGAACGCGGCCTGGGACTCCTTGAAGAAGGTGGCAAACATGAGGCCGAAGGCGTAGCCAAAGTTGGAGAAGAGCACCATGATGAACCAGTTCACGAAGAAGGCGGGGGCGGTGCGCACAAAGTGAATCATAAAGTACGTGATGAGGGTGGAGACGGTAGGGAACAGCACCTGCCACGGGAACTCGGCAATGTTCTTGGCGAGGAAGAAGACGACGGCGCTGTAGGCGTCGTTGGCCTGCTCCTGCAGAAAGACGGCGCGCTCGGGCGGGAAGGCGGCGATACCGGTCATGGCAGAGCTAAAGAGCGTGTTCATGAGGGTGATGTAGAGGGCGCCCTGACGATCTTGCACACCCTGCTGGTTGCGCTTCACGTTGAGGAAGAAGAGGCCAAGAAAGACGGCGAAGAAGAGCGTCTGCACGGTGCGGCCAAGGAACGCGCCAGGATCGCGCAGGTACATGCGCCAGGAACGCCCAAGGAGCTCAAAGAACTGGAGCCCCATGTTGGCGCCTTTGAGTTTGAGCTGCTCCTCCAGGTTCTCGTCCACCAGTGTGATCTGGCCCGTCACAGGGGTGAGGCACGGGTTCACGGCGGCCTCGTCGGACATGACATAGTCCTCCCAGGCAAGCCACAGCTGCGACAGGATGTTCTCCGGCAGCTGGAGCAGGTTCATGAAGTACTCTGTCGGGTTCGTGCGGGGCGGCACCTGGTAGCCAAGCTGAGCAAAGTACTCGATGGACTCGCTGGTGGGGCCGTGGTAGATGGTGTGGCCCTTTGCGAGCAGCAGCAGATCATCAAAGAGGTCGAACAGCTCGGAGCTGGGGCTGTGCACGGTGGCAATGACGGTGCGCTGATCATTCTTCGCGAGGTCCTGCATGAGCTGGCCAACACGCACCGCGTTCACCGAGTCGAGGCCGGTGGTGGGCTCGTCCAGCAGCATGACAAAGGGGTTCGTGACCAGCTCCGTGCCAATGTTCGCGCGCTTCTTCTCGCCGCCCGAGACGCCTTTCAGCAAGCCGGGGATGCCGAGGTAGGTGTTCTGGCACTTGGTGAGGGAGAGGCGCTTGATGACGTCGTCGACGCGCTTGTCGGCCGCCTCCTTCCCGAGGCCTAGACGCAGCCGCGCGGAGAAGGTGATGGCCTCTCGCGGCGTGTCCTTGCCCATGACAATGTCATCCTGGCACACGTACGACACAAGACGCTTGTAGCGCTGTTGGTAAATGTTGTTGTTCATGAAGCAGCACCCGTCCTGCTGCGCGGTGGCGTTGAAGAGCTTGCCGGTGATGGTGCCCATCAAGGTGGTCTTGCCCGCACCAGAGGGCCCCATAATCGCCAGCACGCGGCCGCCTTTGGCACAGCCACTGAGGCTGAAGAGGAGCGTCTTGAAGTACGTGTTGCCCTTCTCATCCTCGACGGGCACCTTGTACGTCAGGTTCTCCCACGAGAAGTTGACAACGTAGTTCAGTGACAGGCCATTGTCCTCGACGCTGGTGCGGGTGCCGGAAGATGAGTTCTGGTCCCCCGACTGCTGCGCCGACGAGGCGTTGGCGTCATGGCAGTCTTCAGAGGGAGTGTCTTTTCCCATTGGTGTGGAGGTGGCGGTGGCTTAGTGGAGGGAGAGGAGGGGGAGGCAGAGCAATGAAGACAGGAGAAACAACTACAAGGGGAAGGGGGAAGAAAAGGAAGAGAGAGAGAGGAGAGTTAGTTATACCTACTGTTGGGGAAGGAGGGGAGAAATGAGAGATGTGGGCAGAGCGCGAGACACACGCAACATGCACGTAAACCCTCCACAGGTGTGTGTGTGGGGGGGGGGGGGGCTCTCCACCATTCTCCAGCACAATGGGGGGAGGAGGAAACGTAATACCCCTCACACTGCTGCCGGTCTGATCCTGTGTATTTGGTGCGTGCGTTTGCAGCCTGTTCCCTCGTCAAATGACTTGAATAACGGGTAGGAAGGGGGGGGGAGGGGAGAATGAGAGAGAGGGGGGGGGGGGAGGGACACCACATCAGGTGAAGGAGGCGGTCACAGGAGCAGGGACCAACGATAGCATGAGGGAAAGGAGAGATATGTGCACTCACACAAATAACCGTACACCGTACACCATACAAACAGGCAGCGTTGAAAGAAAGGAGTCCCAACTCGTGTGTACGAACCGGTTGCACGAGGGTGTGGAGAGCGCCGGAGGGGAGGGGGAGAGAGGAAAGAGAGAAGGCTTTGTGGAGAACTAAGTACATAGAGTTTTGATGGGAAGGGCTCGTGCTTGTCGGTGTGAGCGCAGTGCGAAGTTCGTTTTGGGTTTTGAGGAAGGAAAGGGAGAGGAGGGGCGGTAGGGGGATGCCGGGCGTGTTGTGGATATCCACTAGAGGCAAAAAGTGAAGGCGGGCAATCTTAAACGATAGTAGTGGTGATGGCAACAACACAACAGCGCGCACACTCAGCTCCCCCCCCCCTCTCACCCCGATTCCCGCCTCCCCTGGCGGCCGTGGCGGGGAGAGCGAAGGTGGACTTAGATCCGCTTTAGTGTCTGCACAATGTCATTCGTCGCGGTCAGTTCCTTGCCCCAGTAGTGCTCAACGATGCCGAGAATTCCCTGTAGCGCCTGCCGCTTCGCGGATGCTGCGGTCGCGTCGCCGTCCGTCTTCTTCGCTTCCTCCTCGTCCTCCCCCGCGTTCGTGTGGGCGAACCACTCCTCAGCGTGCTCCAGCACATCCTCGGCGGTGGGCTTCAGTGCTTGGGACAGGATCATCCCAAGGTACTCCTTCGTTGCCGCCTCGCTCGTAGAGCTGGATGCAGCTCCGTCGTTGCACGGGCTGCTGTAGAACTCGTCGGGCAGTGAGCGGAGGAAGAAGGCGATGGCGCGGGCCACCACACGGCACGACACCTGCACCGTATCACGCGTGTCGCCCGACGGGTGCGTGAGTGCGCTGGCAATGTCGTGCCGCAGCACCGAGACCGCCACCGTGGCCATGTCCCGGTGAGTGGCGGCCACCACCGCACTCGCGGCCCTCTCGGCTTCATCAACGGCCCCGCGCCACGTGGCGATGTTGGCGTCGTGGGCAGCGGCGGCCGCCTCGCCCTTTGCGCGCTCCGCGTCCCCGTGCGCCGCGTCGTACGCCGCGATCCTCTCGCGCACCAGGTTCACCTTGGTCCGCCACCACCACCACACCTGATGACGGAAGAGCAGGTTCTCGGTCAGTTCCTGCAGCAGTCTCTCGCGGTGTGCGTCGCCGTCGGCGCGCGCCAAGGCGGCGAGCTGCGCTGCCTCCTCGCAACGCGTGCCCGTGGCGTAGCACTGCATCTGCCGCACCGTCGCCATCAGCAGGTCCACGTACGCCATGAGAGCGAGGATGTGGTGCCCGGTGTTCTCCGTTCTGGCGAGGCAGTCGACGAGCCCGAAGGAGCCCTCCCAGCGGGCGTAGAGGGCCGTGGCAACAAAGTCGTCGGGGTCCGGCTTTGCGTCGCCCTCGTCGTCGTGCACAATGGGGGAGAACGCCTCGAGCTCCGTGCTGGCGAGGTAGCGCCGCCACGTCTGGTACACCGCCGCGTCATGTTCCTCCTGTGACAGGTTCGGCAGCTCCTCGCGACACACCGACACGGGACTCCTCACGCCGTCGGTGTCGATGTCGTCCTCCCTCTCCTCCTCCTCGGCACTCCCCCCGCAGTGGGCTTCGTCGCTTGCTACGTGAGGGGCCGTACCGGGTATACTGTCCTTGGGAAATGTGTACGGGATCTCCGCCAGTTCAGTGATAATCTTCTCCATTGCCGTTGCCCACACCTTGGCACAGGCGCCGCGGTGGGAGCGCACCTTGCGGACATCGCCGTCGAGCTTGAACAGAAGCTCGTTGATGTGGAAGTCAACCTTGTCCTTCTTCTTGGCGCCGTTCTGCTTGAGTACCATGCAGTACGCGCGCAGGTGGGCCTCGAGGTTCAGCGCAAAGCCGCGTAGTTTTAGCTCTGCTTCCTCGCTCACGACGGCCTCCTCAAGCCGCGTGTTGATGCACTCGGCCGACAATGCGTCTAGCGTCGGACTGTGACTGATATCAGGGTAGCTCATCCGTGGTGGGGGGGACAACGAGGAGTGCGAAGGAGGGAAGTGGAACACGAGAACGCTCAAAAGGCGGCGATAGCACCTCGCCTACGGAGAGGAAAGGGGAGGGCGAGGGGGGGGGAGTAGACAGCACTCCACACGAGCGCGACCACACTTCTACTGGGTTGGGAAGCTGACAAAGGGTGGACAGGGACACTGCGAGTGCAGAAGCTATGTATGGAAAAAAGGTAGAGGGAGTGAGGGAGGGAGAGTAGGATCGCAAGCGGTTGATGAGGTGCAGACGCTCCGAAGAGCGGCAAGAAAAGGGTAGCGCGCGCGAAGCAGGAAACGGAATGTGTCCCTCCCCCCCCCCCCCTACCCGGTGGAGGAAGAGAGAGTGACTTCCTGGCGGCATCAGATGCCATCCGCCGCGTCAGGTGAGAAGGTCACCGGCTGCTTCGCTCCTCTCTTTCCAAACTTTTGCTGTGGCCGTCGGTCTTACGGTTGACTCGTGGTTAGAAGGGAGAGAGCGGGGGGAGTGGGCAGGGGGGGGGAGAGAGAGAGAGAAGGAAGAAGAGGAGGTATAGAGGAGAGAGGGAGGAATGACGGGGAGAAGGTGAAAGAATGCAGAGAGGAGAGAATTATGAGAAGGAAGTGCAGGCAGAGAGACAGAGAACGTAAGGGAAAGTAAGGGAGAGAACAGGGGAAGCGAGACAATGAAGTAACCTGTCGAGAGACGCCACAATGCCATCAGCAGGTGGAGGCTACGTTGACGGAGCGAATGAACAAAACAGTGCAGGAAGTGTGGGGCGAGGTGGGAACCCTCTCCTCCCCCCCCCCCCCCCACCTCACTCTTCGTCTTTGTGATCGACATTGCTAGACGGAGTGCGCGCACCTCCCCGGATGCCACATTTGCGCGGGTGAGGGTGAGGGATGCGCAGCATCTCATGTTTGCGTAGCAGTCAGGGGACACAATAAGGGGATGCGTGGGTGGCTGGGTAGACTCGATGCGGAAGGGGTAGAGAAGGAGACAAAATGGATGAGTCACCACTGTCTCGGGAAGAAGGAGGGAACGAGGGAAGGAAGGCAGCACCAAGCATCAGTGATACAAGGGGGTGAAGGAGCCGCGGCCGCCGCTACGATTGGTGTCCTGCACATGAGAAACCACATGAGGTCGCACACAGGACACGGCAGTTGAAGAAAGGGTGGAAAAGAGAGAGAAGGAGAGAAAAAAAAAAACGGAAGAAACGGTGAAGGGTCATGTAGACGGAAGTACTCATGCAGGTGGTGGTGGTGTGATGTAGTTACTGTAAGGTGAATGGCTCACCTCGCAAGTGGCAAGGAGAATCAGAGGAAGTCATAACATAGCAACACATCAAGGCGAAAGGGAAGAAGAGTATGTCTGGCAAAGCAAGGAGGCAACGATAAGAGTCTGACAGAGCGGGGAAGGAGGCTGGAGGGGAGGGAAGAGGGAGAGAGGAGTGTGTTTCGTGAGCAGGATAAGTGATTACCGTGTAGGGGATGGAGAAGGCACCAGGGACGACGAGAAATATGCGGAAAGGAAAAGTATTCCAAAGTTGGGGCAGTTGCACCACATGAGGATGTGTAAGCGCGAAGGGGGAGGTGGGGAGAGGAGGGAGGAGGAGAAATAGAGCGGTGAGTCTCTGGTAGCTGTTGGGCGATTTCCTGTGGTAATCCTTGTCTACCTTCCACCGCATGGCTCACTCGTGCCGCCCCATATCTGCACCGTATGCACATAAACAGGAAGAGCGGGAGGGGGGGGGGAAGGAAGAAGTGTGTGTGAGGCTGTATACCGTGTGCAGTCACTCCTCCCCTTGAGGAAACGGCTAGTGAAGTGCAGAGTGACCGTCCAAGGGACGTAAGGGGGGGGGGGGGGAGAGTGAGGAAGAGTACGATACCAGGGAAACGGAGCATAAGAGGGAGACAATAGATTCCACGGAGAAAGGCACCGACGCAGTATGATGAGAGCACACACACACACACACACACGCTCGAAGAACAAGAGAAGAGGAGGAGGGAGGAGGGGGCAGAAGACAGAAGGCAGTAGAGTCCCCACTTAACGAAGGTGTTGAGGGGGGGGGGGGGGGAGGAGAACAGAAGGAGGAGGCGGGGGGCGGAAGGAAAGCGAAAGAGAGAGGGAGATGAGTAGGCGGGGAGTTGGGAATGATACATCAGCACCCCGGAGGACAGCAGAGGAGGGGGAGGAAACAGAAGAAGAGTAAAAGGGGGAGAGGGTCACAGACGCGCTAACGAAGAATCGGCAGTGCGCGTTGGAGGAACCTCCCGGAAGAGGAGAAAACCATCAGAAAGGAAGCAGTAGTAATGAAGGGAGGAATCAGCCAGAGAGGTGAGCCCACGCGAGTGATCAGCCAAACATACATGAGATACAGAGCGGGAGGGAGGGAAGGAGAGAGAGAAAAGGAAGGAGGCAGGAGAATGAGCTTTGTGAAGTGGGTGCGTCGGCAGGGAGAGAAGCCTGTCTGGTAACGTGAAACGCAAGGAAAAGAACAAGAAAGAGGTGACACACAACAACAACACGAACAGGAGCATCCAGGGGAAGATGGATGGCGCTTTGCAGTGCTTTGCTTGTCCCACACCACCACCACCACCACCACTTGCTCACACCCATTCTTCATTGGCGAATCTATCCATGAGGTGTGCTGTGGTGGAAAGGTCGTGGCAGTCAATCAACACCTGCGGTGGGCTGCCGTGGCCTTGCTCCTTATCCCCTTCTCCCCCCCCCCTTCCTTCTGCTCCTTTCGTTTACTACACGTCACGAGGTCGACCATTGACAAGAGGAGCAGGAGGAGAAAGGAGAGTGTGTGGTTGAGCCGTGCCGCAACTGGGGGGTGGCAAAGATGACAAGGAGGCCATTTGGGTGGCTGAGGTGGGGGGGGACAAAGAGAAACGAATAGCAACGAAGGAAAAGAGGCAAGAGAGGAAACAGACACGGTGCAGAGTGTGGGTTTAGAGTGGAGAAGAAGGAAACAAGAGAAGGGGAGAGAGAAGGTGGAGGGGAGGAGAGGAGAAGAAGACACAGCCAATGTCGAGAGATTAATGGACAAAATGGGAAAGATAGAGAGAGGGAGATATGGAGAGACGAGTCGTGCCACGCGGTACGGCACGTCGGACAACAGCCTTGACGAAGAGGAACAGAGAGAGAAAGAGAGAGAGAGGGGGAAGGAGTGAGAGAGGGAACGACGAACCGAGAGAGGGATAGAGATGGGAGACAACACAGAGGGATGGGGGGAGGGGGGAAGGAGGGCGTTAGCCCATGGGTGTCATGTGAAGAAGGAAGAGTAGAAGTAAAATGCGTTCTTATGGTGTTTGTTTGCTTCGTTCTCCTTTATGTACACTGCGAGGGGTGCCATTTCTTAGAATATCTTCTTGGATAGAAGAGAGAGGAACGTCCTTTCCCCACCTCTCCAACCCTCCCACAGCAGGTGAGGGGGAAAATCTTCAAGTAAACAAAACAAAACAAAACATACACACACACACACAGAGGCAGCAGAGAGCCGCGAAGGGGGTGTGGCGTAAAAGGCAGCGTGAGAAGAAAGGAGGAGGGGGGGGGGAAGGCAAAATGGGAGAGCTGTGCAGGGGCCAGCCCCTCCCCGGAGGCGAGACAGGCAGCAGCAACAACAACCCCTCTCCCTCTCCCTCTCCCTCTTCCTCCTTCCGCTTTCCTTCATTCAAGCTCCGGTTCACCGATGACGTGTGTCTTGCCCCACCTCATTCCACCCACCTTCCCCTCCGCAGAGGTTGCGAGATGGGTCGTTGCACTATTGCGCGCTACCAGTGTAAGTGGGAGCTGTGTAGGGACCCGGTCCTACTACGAAGCCGCTGTTATTTGCGTTGGGCTGGCACTGCTCGAGCGAGGCGGTGGAGTTGAAGACGGAGTAGGAGCAGCCCGGGGAGTAGCTCTGCGATGGCGGGCTGAACGGCGTGAAGGTGAGCGGACGCGAGGAGGTGCCGACAGTAGAAGGGGGGGCAGACTGATTGCCACCCGCGCCTGCCGTCACGCTGGTCGACAGCGACTCTGCTGCTACTGCTGACATCGATGCCTGGCCGGGAGTGGAGGTGGTGGCGTGGTGTTGCTGTTGTTGCGCGGGCTGCGTGGTGTAGACCTCTGCTGATGCGTTTGGGATTGTGGAGGCCTGGGAGGGGAGATAGATGATGGGGGCCTGGCCGTGGATGGCCACTGGCTGCGCAATGACGGTGTTGCCCGCCGCCGTGAAGGTGAAGGGTTGCGGGTTCAGCTGGTAGCCCCCAGCCACGAGGTTGGCCGAGAAGTACACCTGCTGCGGCAGCGGCGGTTGTTGCAGGAACGTGAACGTGGGCGCGGTGCCGGGGTACGACTGGAACCCAGCCGCCATCGCCGTTGATAGCATCACCGGTGCCGACTGCCCCGCGACACCCGCCACATGCGCCGGTGCCACGGCCGCCGTCGACAGCTTGGCGGCGCTAGTCTGCGCACTACTCGTGGCGCTGGGAGACTTCTCGCTGGCGCCGGACTGCTTTGGGCCATTGGCGCGTGTCACGCGCAGCCGCTTCCCACCAATTTCGTAGCCGTTCATCTTCTTGATGGCTTCCGTGGCGGCCGCCTCTGTGGAAAACTTCACGAAGCCGTAGCCCTTGGGGTGGTTGTTGGCCTTATCTGCAATGACGCGCGCGCTGTCGATGGTGCCGTAGGGCTCAAATAGCTTGCGCAGTTCCTCGTCCGTGACTGGGGTGGGGATGTAGTTGACGATGAGATTCGTCGGGTCCGTGAGTGGGTTGTCCTTGTTCACGCTCAGCAGGTGCTCTGTGCGGCTCGCGTTGCCGTCGCTGCCGAGCACGGAGGGTGCCTCGTCCTCCTCCTGCACCGGCAACGTGCTTCTCCGACTGCTGCTGCTGGTTCTATCCCTGGGTGGTGCGTGCACAGACAAGGGCTTGTCGTTGCTGGCGGATGTGGCGGCGGATACCTTGTCATCTGTGCGAAGGGACTGTTTGGTGGGGGAGCTCCTGTTGGACATTTCGCTGCCCCTGACGACTCCGATCGCATTCGCAGCGTCACCGAACTCGCTCAAGGCAGTGGGGTTGGTTGTCGGCATGGCGAGCGAGCGAGGGGCGCGAGGGGAGCGAGCGGGGGGAGATGGAGAGGATAATGAGAGAGAAAGACAAAGGTGGAGTCTACAGAGCGAAGGAGTGAGCAAGAAGAAAGGAGAGAAGAGAACAAAGAAAAGGGAAGCAGGTGTGAAGTTTGATGCGAGAGAGAGGGAAAAAAGAGTAGTGGTGAGATGAGAAAGGGGGCGAGTGGGTGGATACGTGCAAGTGAGCAGCTGTTGGAACAGTAGCAGGGAGTGGCGAGAGAGTAGCGAGAAAGCCCTGAACGACGGGAAGGAGAAAGAGAGACGAGGGGAGGGGAGGGGAGGGGGAATGTCGAGTAGTTCTGGTCAGGCGAAGGAGGGGGGGGGGGGAGGGGGGAAGGAAGGAAGCAGAAGCGAACTTTAAAGAGCGACACTGTGGATAGATGAAGGGAGAGAAGGTGTCAATCAGTGGTGGCACGAAGTAAAGTGCGCGAGAAGGATAGTATGATCAACAATATGGGGGGGGGGGGGAACGTGTACTGGTGGAGGAGGAAGCAATTGAGTCTCCTGCTCACACAGGGAGGCGGGAGAAGAGACTGAGATAGAGAAACAGCGAGACAGAGACTCACCACAAACACAAGACGAGGAGAGCAGGAAACCAAAACAACGGCGCGTGAAAGACTGGAGGAGGGGGAGGGGGAGGGATGGAGAGGGTTCACAGTGTGTGTGGTAGCGATGATAACGATGGCAGCGAAGCCGCTACGACGAGGAATCGGCAAAGGGGCACACGAAGGGAAGGATAGGAAAGAGAGAATTGGATAAATTGGGGGGTAGCTCTTCGAGCGCAGGACCAGAGAAGAAGCTACAATACAGACAAGAAGGGAAAATAAACGAAAGCGTTTTTCTTCTTTTTTTTTTTTTGCGTAACAATTGCGCGGAGGATACGGATCTTACTGCTGTTAGGAAACGAAAGAGGAAGATACGGAGTAAGGGTGAGGGGGGGGGGGAGAGAAGAGGAGAGGTAAATGGGGTTATGGTGTATCTGAAGAGAGAGATAGGGAAACAAGGAGAGGGGTAGGGATGGAGAAAGGAAGAAGAACGCACACGCACACACAGCTCTGGCAGAGGAACAACTTCAGAACGAGGGGAGTGGGGTGGGGTGGGGAAGGCCGGAGCGAGGAGAGAGAGGGAGAAGCCGATAGAGAGATGGGGCGAGAGATTGAGATAGAGAGAGAGAATGCCTGTGTGTGGGTTGATGTGCGGGGTGTTTGGGTGAGGAAGAACAGTGACAGAGAGTTCAAATAATGATACTACCAATAATGGGGGAGACTGAGAAGAAGGTAAACAAGAGAAGAGGAAATAGTAGAGAGAGAGAGAGATCAGAGAACCGTTATGCAGAGAGGGATGAGGGACGCAAGGGAGCTAACTGGGGAACGTGCAGCGAGGACTACAATGGGGTCGTACACACAGAGCGCGCGGCCGTGGAGAGGATGGGAGGAAGGGATGGAGAGTGTGTGTGTGCGTTGGGAACACTGTGGCAAAGCATGGACTCCCGTGTGTCAAGCGAGCGAGAGAGAGTGTACGTGCAGGAACGTGCGTACCTACCGATGCACACGCGTCTCCACCACAGCTGCGGCAACCAGTCGGGGGAGGGCGGACTGCAAGACGCAAAGACGTCCTGATGGGCGTTGGGCACTTCTCGCCCTGTCGACCCTTTTTCGGCTTTCCTTCTCTTTTCTCCGCTTCAAGTGCCCGCGTGCACGTGGGCAGAGGGCACACAGGGAAATGATACATAGCACAAGACAACGGAAGGACAGGAGAGAGTACTCCAAAAAATATATATATACGTATGTGTATTGAAACAGAGAGTGGTGGTGGGGGAGGGGAAGGGCGATGAAAGGGTGTGGTGTCCCTCTCCCCACACTTGTTTACATATGATAGGATGTCGTGGAAGAAGGGCATGGGGGACAAAGGAGGGAGGGGCGGGGAGAGATGGACTACTACAGGCGAGGCCCTTCCTCAATGGGTGGGAGGGGCTCGCTGTGCGCGGTGCTGGTCATAGCGAGCTGCTGCTGCTGCTGAATCGTCCGCGTGACGCCGTCCTGCGGGTAGTTCTGAGGAATCCTATTCAGGAAGGTGCTCATCTTTGGGGCGGTGCTACGCGGTCGCAGGGTCTCCATTGGCCGGTTGCAGCCGAGGCAGCGGTAGCCCTTGAACCCCGTGAGGCCGTCCGCCGCGGCGCTGCCACCACCAGAGCCGTCGGCCGCCATTTGCTGCTGCAAGCGCTGGATGTCGTGTCTGTTGGCCTTGCCGTCGATCATGTCGCGCAGAATGTTCAGGGACTTGTCTAGTGTGTCGATGAGGCCGGCGTTGGTTGCGTTGAGGACCTGCTCCACCTCGCGCATCAGCCGCTCCAGCGCGTTCTCCACGTAGTCCCGTTCGGCCTTGTTGGCCACAAGCTTCGCGTCAGCCTTGCGCCGGTCGAGCTGGTCGACGAGGTCGCGCAGGGCATCCATGTCCTCGCACGTGCTCTCCCGATTCTTGTGACACTCCTCCCCCTGTGCGAGCAGCTGTTGCTGGAGTTCGCGGAAGGCCTCGTCCAGCGCGGCGCCGCTGGCACCACCGTTGGCGCCGCTGTCCTTTGCCGTTGCCGCTGCCGCCGCTGCGCCACGCTGGGCGTTCAGCTCCATCAGCCGCTTCAGTGCCGCGAGGTCGTCGCGCAGCCGCTGCAGCGCGGTGCGATCCGCCTTGTCGTCATCGAGGCGTCTGATACGCGCGACCGCGTCCTCCAGCATCGACTGCAAGTCGTTGAGACGAATCTCGCTGGCGTTGCCGCCGCCGCCGCTGCTGTCCGCCTTGGCCGCCGCCTGATCCACCGCCGTGCGCATGTCGGCCAGCGCGCCGAGCACGTCCTTCTTGTCCGCCTTGGTGTCCTGCAAGCGCACACACTCCCGCGTGTTGCGGTCCACCGCTGCCTCGAGGTCGGCGGTGTCTGCCTGCAGGCGGCGCAGGGCCTCCTGTAGGCGGTTGATGTCGTCGCCATAGTCCACACCGCCGTTGCCGGCGCCGCCGCGCTGCAGTTCCTCCAACTGCTTCTCCAACGTCGACACCGTTCCTTGCAGTAGGGCAAACTGAGCGGCGCTGATGCCGTCCACGGCGTCGCCGCCGCCGCCCGTCGCGGCCGCAATGCTCTGCAGCTTCTCTTGCAGTCTCTCGTTGGCCTTTCCAGCCGCGTTGAGGGCATCCTCTAGCACGCGGACTCGCTCCTGTAGTTGGCGCAGGGCCTTCACATTGTCCACGTCGTCCTCAGTGAGGCGTGTTGCGGGCTTCACCGATCGCTTCAGCTCCTCAAGCTTCCCGCGCAGGTCGCCGTTATCCTCCTGTTGGCGGCCGAGAGCGTCTTGCAGCTCTGCGACACGCTTCTCCAACGCCCGCAGCCGGTCGCGGGTGTCCTCGTTAACTCCCACCGCATCACCGCCGTTGTCGGCGTGACCCGCTCCGCCGACGGTCTGCAGCAGGTCGACGTTGTCGTGCAGGCTCTTCATCTCGCCCAGTATTTCGGCCACCACGCGGTTCAGGTACGCAATGTCCTCGCTGTCCTTCTGGAGGCGTTCCGACACGGTCGTCGATGGTGCGGTGGCGGCGGACTGGTGCTGCGACTGGCGGCGGGCCGCTGCAAGTGCGGCGGCGGCGGCGGCCTCCGTCGCTGGTGAGGTGGAGCCGCCGTGGGTGCTGCGGCGGATTATGCGGCTGGCGCGGCGCTGCTCATAGCTCGTGGGTGACGGGACGCTCGGGCGACCGCCAACGACGACGTTGCTCGTGAAGGGATGCTCCGACGCACCCGACTGCGGCTGCATGCTGTCGCCGCCCATGTTGTCCTCCGCTACGTCCCTCTGCTCGGCGCTGCCGCCTCGGTCGGCGTAGCGGATGGTCTCGTCAAAACCGGCGAGGGGTTCGTGCGCCTTGGAGAGGACCTTGTCGCCGAGGGGCGTTGGTGCCTCACTCTCGTAGGCGAAGAATCGGCCTGCCGCGGCACCACCACCATCCCCACTGGAGGAGTGCTCACCGTCTTGCTCGGCCACCGATTGCCGCGGCGGTGGTAGCGGTAGCGCGCTGGCATGGCTGCCGCTCTCGGGGCGGGCCTTTGAGGAGGAAGGAGGCCGACCATCCGTTTGGAGGGAGGAACGGGCCTGGCTGACTTCGTGCGAGGACTGAGGGCGATGGTCGGCAGAATGCGACATGGACGTGCGGCTGACATGGCTGTCGCGGCGCTTGCGGGCGGCGTAGAGCTCGTCAATGGTGTGTCGCTCCTTCTCTTGGTCCCTCAGCTCGCCGAGTATGTCGTTGAGGTGGTCGATTTCAGCCCAAATGGCCTCGTGCTCCCCATCGTCATCGCAGCCTGCGGGACTGTCCTTGCCATTGCTACCGCGCTGCTCCTCGCCTTCCTTCGCCTGAAGTGCCTCGACAGCACCTTTCAGTGTCGCAATGTCGCCGTCCTTGCGTGCGTTCTCTTCCTCCAGAGCGGTGAGGCGCCTGAGGATGCCCTGAAGGGTGAGCTGCAGCGGCGCAAAGGTAAGGCTCACACCGATGAGGTTGCTCAGGTCCACCGTGACGTCCTGGTCCACGGCGTCAAAGGACATGTTGGCGCAGGTGTCGTGCTTTTTTTAAAACCCTGGGTGGCCCTGAACAAAAACGGCAGCTCAGAAATAACACACAAAAAAAAAAAGAAGAATGAAGGATAGGCTATGTACACGTCTGAGCGACGATAGTGCTGGGAGGGGGGGAGTGGTGGTGACACGCGTTGGAGAGGATATATAGGGATGTACAAACGGGCTATGGAAGGCCAATGGGAGGGGAAGGAGAAGGGGAGGAGATGGTGTCCATCGTGGAAAGTGAGGGAATGGTAGTGGGGGAGTCGAAGCCCGACGCAACTCTGGTCGGTGATCCTCCAGGCGTGTGAATGCTGACGCGGCTTCGCTTCCTTTTTGTCCCTGCTCTGCTGTTCCCTGCGTGACACCCGCAGTGGTGATAGTAAGCAGTGAGGAGAGGAGGATGGGCAACGTGTAAGTGCCGTGTGTATGGGAAAAGGAGAAGGCGGCGAGAGTTCCACGGAGAGCAGAGGGGCTGTGGGTGGCATTAGAAAAGTATGTGAAGTAGGAGGGAGGAGTCGAGGGGGGCGTAGAGGCGAGAAGGGGGAGGAGGGACAACACACGCAAGAACATCTGGTGGAGCAAAAAAAAAAAAGGGGGGGAGAGATGGAGAGTGAAACCTTGTGAAGAAACAGCGCGTTTTCCTCTAGGCACTTCCTCCCCGGATGCGTCGGGGGAGCAGGGTCCGCACGTCCTCTGCTTTCAGCACCTCCTCCTGGACGAAGCGGCACAGCTCGGGAAGCCCCTTGGTGTCCTGCACCTGAATGCCCTCGCACGTGTCCAGCCACAAGAAATTGTCAGCGTGGAACTTGGCCTTGCTGGGAGTGTCGTCGATCAGAATGGTATTGTGCGGCTGGGCAAGGGTAGGGAACTGCTGGAAGACAAGGCCCAGGTCCTTCACCGTGGCGTGGTTGTCGTCGCTCAGGATGGCGTTGCGCCTCCTGAAGTCATCCGCTCGGGTGTGCTCGCGCGACCAGACGAACTCGAACTTGATCGGACTCACAAATGGTGCGGCGGCAGCGGCAGTGGCGGCGGCGGACGTCGGCGCCACTGCCATGTCAGCTTCACTGGTGCGCCGCTTGCTGAAGCGACGGCGTTCTTCCTGTACGCCTTCCCCCGCGGCTGTTGCTGCTGCTGCCTCAGTCGCCGTCGACGAGGAGGATGGTGTGGCGGGTGACGGCATTCCCTTGGCGCCAGTGCCATCGCCGCGGATGTCCTCGTAGAACCTTGGGGTCTGGAAGACGGCCTCGATGAGGGGGGCAGTGTTCCGCCGCGTCGTGGAGCTCCACAGGGCGAGGTGGCAATGCTCCTGCAGGGTGAGCAGCGTCTGCAGCACCTGCGGACGGAGCCACACCTTGGACAGGCCCACCGTGAGGTCGGGTTGTGGCATGCCTGGTGGTATCCCACGCACGTGGATGCGCTCCACCAGGGTGCCGCGGAGGCCAAAGATAAGCAGCGGCTTCATTCACAAAGCACACCCCCGAGAGTCGACCCCTGGTGAGAGCTGCGGGATCACCCCGGTGAGACGAAAGGGCTTCTTCTCTAAGCACGAGGAGGGAGGGGGGTGAAGCGGAAACAACAACAAAAACAGTGGCACGAGTGGCGCTATTGGTGTCAACGTCCCACACATACACATTACACACACAGAAGCAACAGAGCAACGCGCGCGTGGGGGATGGGAATAGGCAGAGAAAGAGAGAGGGAGGGTGGGGAGTTTGCATGTACGCCCTCTCTCCGCGCATTCGGCTCCACTTTCCTCAAACGATCGAGAGGCGAGGAGGACCGCCACGACAAAGAAGGATGGGGGGGGGGGGGGGGCAGTCCGCTCCGACGCAAGATGCAAGGATACGAGTGCGCTTGCACCTCCCTCACCCTCATCATCACCTTCCCCCTTTCTCCTCTTTGTTGCTATTGTGGTTGTTTGTGGAAAGTGCAACATATAACTCTCTGTGAACAAACAAACGAATCCCTTATACAGACGCTCTCCCCCCCTCTCCCTCTCACCATCGGCACTGGTGGGAGAGTGAACAGAGGGAAAAGGGAAAGGGACACGACACAACACGAACAGGGAGCCACGCTGGCGACGCCGAGGGCGTGTGCGCGCGTGAGTGAAAGATGCAAGCCCATTCTCCCTCATATCCTGTTTTCTGTTCTCGTTCTCCGCTCATTCCACGTCGCTGTCTGTGTGTGGATGCTCGCGGGGATATCAGCATGCATGCTCAGCGCCAGAAGAGAATCTTACTCTCGTACGGTGCGATGAAGGCCTCGAACGACTCGCGACCCAGCTGGAGATCGGGCATCCCCATGCAGAACAGCGCGACAACGCCCGCAACGGCAAGGTAAAAGAAGGTGTTCACGGCCGTGTAAGCCAGACCACGGCGCCGTACTCGTGTCTCCTGGGACAGCGACCCAAAGAAGAGGACAAACCACACAGTGAAGGTGGCGAGCACGAAGAGCCAGGGGACGGCGATGTGCACCGGCATGGGCTCGCGGAAGTAGCTGCCCTCGAGCATCATCTTGGCAATCCACACCGTCTCCAGGAGGAGGACAAGAATGGTCACCCAGAAGGTGGTGCCAATGCGCTGCACCGCCGGGTTCGATAGGTACTCGTAGAACTCCCTCAGCGCTGGCATCGCAAGGAGGCACATGAAGGCAAGGCGGAGGACCACCAGGTGGTACTCTGGCGCCATGTTCAGGATCGCCTTCATGGTGAAGCAGTTCACCTCCTGCAGGAACATGAGGCCCAACACAACGCACACCTGGAGGAAGCGCTTGGGGCTCTCAAAGATGTTCCACTCGTAGGCCTGGAAGCTGCGCGGCCCCAGCTGTCCCAGCACGCGCCTCGCCTTGCCCGAGACTGTCTTTATCTCCTGCAGCGCGACCCAGTCGTACCGCTTCGCCTGTAACTTGCCCAGGAGCCACATCCCCAGCAGCGTGCCGCCCATGTTGCAAATGAGAACATCCAGCAGGAGGTGATCCCACCAGCACTCGCGGAAGTTGGGCAGGACATGCTGGAAGGATACCTCAACCACCTCAAAGCCGAGGGAAACGACAGTCACCATCCGCCAATCGCGCAGCACCAGGGCCTTGAAGACGTAGCCCAGGCTGTGCGCCAGCACGAAGACGTCCAGGGCGGTGTGCACCAGGAGGTAGGGGTCCTCCTCCGTGGACACACGGCAGTCGTCCGCGTAGGTGCGCTCCGGCAAAGGCACCTTTAGCCTGGGGTCGTAGTAGCCAAATATCATCTTCACCGTCGCGAGGTCCATGAAGAGTATGAAGGTGAGGAAGACCGCGTAGGCGACGCCGCAGGCGAGGACGCTGCGCCACAGCGCGGGGTGGGGCCGCACGAGCAGCGAGTCTGGCAGGTTCACCGCGCCAAAGCCGACAAACACAAAGAGCGAGGCGAACAGCCCAAGCCTCACCTTGGAGACGAGGTCCCTGTCCGGGTACGCGTAGTAGCGCAGCATCAGCAGCACGGAAAGGAGGATTACCACGAGGCACAGGACGGTGTGGGGAGTGTAGAACACCTCGCTGAAGTCGAACTCTCGCGTCCACGGGCTGGCCGTCTTGAGATTCCCGTCCTCGCTGCGCTTGCCACCACCGCCACCCCTGCCCGCCCGCTTGGGTGAGGTGGGGGGCGACGGCGAAGGAGCCGTCCGGGCCGCCACCATGGGCGAGCTCGCCGGTGGAGAGGCGTCGTCGCGCCTGGCGGCCGCCTTCTTCTTCTTCGGGGACTGCTGCTGCTGCTGTGACGGCATGCCGAGCTGTTTGTGCGGGGCCACGTCACAAGGGAAAGCACGCAGGACTGAGGAGGAGAGGGAGCAGAGAGAGAAGAAGACGAAGGGCAGCCACTCGGTCTATCTGCAGAGGAGCAAAAAAAAAAAAAAAAAAAAAATGGATAAGAAGAAGGTGGGGGATAGGCGGAGGAGGGACTGGGCGAGAGAGAACTCTCGGCTGCGACGAATCGTTGAAGCCCCTGATGCACGTACACGTATGTACTGTACGGCAAACGCTGGTGAAGCAACCAGCAAGCTGTGGGGGATGTGGGGAATGTGGGAGATGTTCCGAAAGCATGGCAATACGATGAATAGTGTGCAAAGGGGGGAGGAGGGTGGGGGTATGAAGAAGGAAGTGCCCGACATATGGTTTACCCGCTCCCCACCCCACCCCATACTGTACTCGTTCCTCCTCACATGTGCGATGGACAAGGGGTGTTGAGACACTCGGTGAGGCGGGGCAACAGCTCCGTCGCACGCAGGCCGCGCGTGCCGCGATCCTTGACGACGAGGTCGGCCGCGACGCTGTGGGCGAGTGCCCCCGCGCAGGCCACATCAAACACGTTACCTCCGCCGAGCTTCTGTGCGGCGATGCTGGCGAGGACGCCGGTGAGGATGTCGCCCATGCCGCCCGTCGCCATGCCTGCGTTGCCCGCGTCGTTGATCGCGCAGTGTTGTGGACGGTAAGGAGCGCAATCTACCGCCGCGGGCATTTGGTAGATGATGGAGCCAGGACCTTTGAGAATGCAAGTGCCTCCCAGCACCGCGGCGAGCTTGCGCGCGGTCGCGAAGCGGTCCTGCTCCACCTCGGCGATGCTGGTGCGCAGCAGGCGTGCGGCCTCACCCGGATGTGGTGTGAGGATGCTGCGTGCGATGGTGGGCGGCGCCGGCAGGGTCAGCAGGCACTCGGGCAGCAGGTTCAAGCCGTCCGCGTCGAGGATAAGGGTTTTCTCCGGGTGCCCCGTCGCGTGCCGCAGCGCCGCCGTCACCACGGACTTGCCAAACTCTCCCTGCCCAAGCCCCGGACCAACAGCCAGCACGTCTGCCCACGCCATCGCCTCGTCCATCTCCTTTTCATCAACGGACTTGGTGGTGTTGGCAGCGATGTACATGGCCTCGGGGCAGCGCGTCAGCAGCGGCGTCACGTGCTCCGCCGCGGTCAGTACGCGGGTGAGGCCGGCACCACAGGCCAGCGACGCCTCTGCGGCCATGAGGATGGCCCCGCCAAAGCCGCTCGCGCCGCCCACAAGAAGTACCTTGCCGTTCGTCCCCTTGTGCGCTGTGGGCGAGCGCTGTGGGCCCAGGACGCGACCCATATCCTGCGCGCACAGCCGCCCACAGTGCGCCTGGGCAATCTTATCCGGGGCCGAGAGCCACGCGTCGAGGCCCAGCGTGTTGTACGTCAGGTGGCCAACGTAGCTGCGGGCCGCGCCGGTCAGTAGGCCCGGCTTTAACGAGATGAACGTGATGGTGTGGTCGGCGTGGAAGCACTCGCCTGGGGCCGCGCCGGTCTCTGCGTTGAGGCCGGATGGGATGTCGATGGCGAAGCGGTGGACGGGGAGGGAGTTCACTTTGGCAATGATGCTAGCGTACAGGTCACGCGGGGCCCCTGCCATGCCGGTGCCGAGGAGCCCGTCAATGACGAGGTCCGCGTCTGCCGGGAGTGTGGTGTGCTCGTCCAGCGTCGTCTCTGTCCCGCCCACCTCCATCCACATGTTCCGCGCGTTGGTCGCCTCCACGGGTAGCGGCTTGCTGTGCGGCATCGCCAGCACCTTCACGTCACGGCCATCCGTCTTGGCGAGGCGAGCCATGACGTAGCCGTCGCCTCCGTTGTTGCCAGGGCCGACAAGAATCACCCAGCGCCGCGTCGTGTCGCCGTAGTGGTCCACACAGGTGTTGTAGGCCGCCGTGCCAGCCTGAATCATGAGCTTGCTGAGGTCAATGCCAAGGCTGGTGGCCGCCTCCGGCTCCGCCTTGCGCAGCCACCCCGCAGTCCACACCAATCCCGCCAGCTTGCTGCCCTCCCGTGCCTGGCAGATACACCGCGCAGCCAGATTCCTCTGCATGGCCTTTGGTAGTGTCTGCACTCTCTCTCTCTCTTTCCCTCTCTCCCTTTCGCAAGAAGGGGCGATGTAGAGATGTCTGTGTATGTATGTGTGTGTGGTTGCTGGACCCTTTGTTGGTGGTGCAACACACACGCGCGATAGGTAGAATGGAGAGCTGCTCGTTACCCGATTGCCTGCGAGAATCCTACCTCAAAGGGATGGGGGAGAGAAGAAGGCATCATAACAGCACTCACAAACAGTTCGTTATCGTTCAGAGGGGAACGTGTGTCATGCCAGCAATCCGCCTTCGCTCTCCACCACGGCCGTGGTGTCCCGCGACCCCCCCCCCTCCCCCCGCTGCTCCTTTTCTCGCCTCCTCTCTCTTTCTCGTTCTGTGCGTGCGAGGAGCCAACAACGGCAGTAACAAAACAACAGTAAACGCCCATACGGAATGAAGTACAACTAGAAGTCGAGACCCAGCGCTTGCTCCAGGTCGTCCGGGTCGTCCATGTCCTCGGGCGGCGGGCCATCCTCGAGCTTGGCGGCCTTACTTGCGTCACCAACACCCTCACCAGCCTCGCCGGCGCGCTCCCGCTTCACGCCGTTCCCATCGCCACCACCGCCGCCATGGACCGCCTCGTCCTCTCTAGACGTGCCTGCCTCTTCCCCACCACTTGTGGTGGTCACGGTGGCGGCGCGTCGTGCCGCGGTCGTCACCGAGCTCGCGCTATCCCCACCGTTCACCTCGGAGGAGGACGGAGTAGCGCCGGGATGGGGCTGCTGTTCTTGGGGCTGCCGTACGCTTCGCTCGCCACCGCTGGATTTGTGCGATTCCTTCTCCGTTGTGGACGAGACGTCGCCGGGGCCCTCGCTGCCGACGGTCGGCACAGGGTCGACGTAGCCCTCCTGCTCCTTCACAAAGGCAGGGATGCGCGAGATGTCCTCGACGGTGATGTGCGGCAGCTTCGTGACGCCGTCGCGAAACTGTCGCAGCTGCCGCACGATGCTGTGGAAGGTGCGGATAGCCGGGGCGAGGTCGACCTGCCCACTGGAGATGCTCGTGTCAACGGTCATGCCAATGTAGTAGTGCGCGGTGAAGACGGAGGGGGCCGCGTTGCTGGTGCCGAGCTCGGTGCTGGCCCGGGGGGAGCCAGCAGCGCTGTCCAGCGCGTTCGCATTGCCGCCAGTGGAGGGGCGATGGTGGCCCACGCTGGTGCGAGCACTACCCGCACCGGTACCACCACCCGCTGCCGCGGTGGTGGAGGTGGCGGCGGCAGCGGCGCTGGTCTGCTTCGTGCGCTGGATGAGGGCGGTGCGCCGCTCCACTTCCACGGGGTCCTCGTAGCGGCGCGGGTTCAGGTGGAGACGGAGCTGCTTGTAGTCCTCGAGCGTGTGCCCGCGCGACGCCGCGTTACCCGCCCACAGCATGCGAATCTTCGACTCCACGCCGTCCGCGTAGGCCTGGTACAGCTCGGGATCCGTGCAGGAAACTTGGACGTGCATGTAGAACTTGTACTCGCCCAGAAAAGGCGCCTTCTCCAGCAACTTGGACCAGATGCCGTACGGGCCGAACGTCGACTTCGCCTCGGCCGGGCTCATGGAAAGGCTGTTGATGATGATGTCGTCGCCGCGCTTAAACTCCTGGCAGAGCTGGCGCAGGTTGGTCAGCGTCACGTTGTAGCATGCGTTTCCGTACGGCAGAGCCGGCGTGAGTACAGGAAAGAGCGCTAGGGCATCCGACTTGGACTCCCGCGGATCCCAGGAGTGTCCCAGGTGCGTCTTGCCACGCGACGACTCGGTCAGATAGATGGCGCGGTTCTCCTTCCCTGTCTCGTGCGGGTTCGGCTGGAACCACTTGTGGTAGGTGCGGAAGAACCTCGCCACCATGCCCGCCGCGTTTTGGTTGGGGTAGCACTGGCACACAAACGCAGTGAGGATGGCCCACCCGATGCCGGACGGGAAGCCGAACATGTTGCTGTACACGTTTCGCGCCTTGCCCCACGCCTTCACGAAGCGGAGCGTCTGGCGGAAGGTCGCCTTGTTGGGCACGAGATCCATAATGTTGTGCGCCACCCGCACCGCGTTACAGCTAAGCACCGACTGCTCATCCAGCCCTTGGAGCAAGTCGTCCGTAATGACGTCAGGAACACGGTCCTGCCGGATCGACCCAAAGGACAGGTCGATATCCACTCCATCGCAGACCATGGCAATAATCGGCACACGCGACTCGCGAATGCACTGGAGGTCGGTCACCCACGGCTCGCTCTTCAGCCGAGGGGCCAGCGTGTCAAAGAAGTGCTCGCGGGTGATGCGGGATGGTGCGATGAGCACCATGTCAATATCACTCCCGCTCGTGTGCACGTTGTAGCGGTAGGAGCCTGTGGCGAAGATGCGGCCCTCCACCTGCGCGGCCGCGGACTCGGGCATGCGGAACTCTGTGATCATGGTGTGGCGAATCCAGACCTTGACAATGTTGTGGATCCGCTCGAGGACGGAGCGGCGGCGGTTGGACTCCTCCTCCGGCTCAATCCGCGTGGCGCACCACTCGTGCAGCGACGCGTTGTGGTCCTTCTCATCGGTGTTGGGCCCATCCGTGGAGATCGCCTTCTTCGCCAGAAAGGACTTGTCATTTGACATATTTCCTTCGTGTTGTCGCTGTTGCTGCTGTCCGTGCACGAGACGCCGCACGGTATATGTATATCTATATAGCCAGTGTCGGCACACACACACACACACACACACGTCGCCTCGCGGAAAGGGAAGAAGGAGAAAAGAGAGAGAGAGAGGTAGGTTGGAAAAATAACCAACGAGTGGATCCTACCCTCGAGGTGGCAGTGGAGCGGAAGGCAAGACCAAAAACAGCAACGAAACCGGAGAAGCAGAGAAAGAGTGGGGGGGGGAGCGGGAGAGCCATGATGGGGAGACGAGAACGCCTTGGTTACACATATGGTATGGGAGGAGGATGGCCGCAGTAGGGGGGGGGGAGAGACATTAACTCCTCCTCGTACAGCATACACACGGGAGCCGCCGCACTGCTGCTCTCACTGCTTCTCATCATGCTGTTTTTGCATCTCTGGTATACTGTGGCAAGTAAAAAGGGAGTAAGGAGGTCATGGGCAAGGGAGGCGGGAAGACGTCTACAGAGACAGTGTGCCCTCTGCTCTCCCCCTCTCACTGGGGGTCGAGAAGGATGTCGAGGGCACAGGGCTGCATCGTCAGGTTGAGCAGCTCCTGTGCCGTCACCTTGTTTGCCCGTGGGCGGTGCGCGATGGCGCTGGCGGCCGCGGACGGCGATAGGTGCGACCGCCGCAACGCACTGTTCGCCGCACTCCCTGCCTCCGTAACCTCGTCAGAGATGTCGGCGACGGTGGCGTTGCCGGCCATCGTGGCCATGGCCAGTCGGTCCAGCAGGCACTGCAGCAGCTTGTGGTAGAACGGTTCGCACTGGGAGACCGCGCATTGCAGTGAGCCAGCCGTGCGCACCGTGATGGCGGTCGCGTCCTCCTCGGCCACGGCCAAGTAGCTGCTGCTGCGCTGCGTGGCCGAGGGCTGGACGGGGGAGGCTAGCGGGGAGTTAGGGCCGGGGGAGGGGGACGACGACGACGCCGCCGTGTCGGGAGGCTGTACCGCTACTCCTCCTGCACCTTCTTCTGGTCGCACGAGACCGCAGACAACGACGGGCTGCGGCCCCAGCGCTGCCTCAATGCCCATCATCACGTCGGCCGCCTCCACAAGCGTCACCTTCCGCGTGGGATCGTAGCAGAGGCCGATGGCGTGGCACTTGGCGCAGATAAAGCGGCGCAGGGCCTCGTACCGCGGTGCGCCGGATATGTCGTAAATGTGCAGTGTCACCTCCGTGGAGATGTCGCCGACAAGGCGCACCGTTTTCACAAAACGCTCAAACCCGATGGTGGGGTATGTTGTTGTCGCGGCGGTCGCTGGCAGCGACGGCGGCCTCGGCGAGCCCGTTGCCGAGATGGCGTCGTCGTCGCCGAGAAAGCCGTGGACGCTGGCCGTCTTGCCGATGCCGCTGGGGCCAATCAGGGCGACCTTCACCGGACTCGACAGGAGGATGCGCGAGCCCACGGAGAAGGAGGAGAGCCCCTCACACCGGGCCATCTCCTGACGGCGGGTAAAGTCGAGGAACTGCGTGAAGTTGTACCGCGCGTGGAGTGAAATGACGCGCTTCGCCGCCTCGCTCTCCGTCAGTGCCGTCGCATCCTGGAGGACAGCCGCCGCCTCGAAGGAGTTGGCCTGGCCACCTTTACTGCCACGAAAGGCAAAGTTAGACCGCGTCGCCTTCGCTGCCGCCGAGCTGGCGAGCGACAGCTGCGTCTGCGTCTGCTCCGCGTCCTTCAGCCACCGCATCACGTTGTACTGATACCAAATGACATTGTCCTTTGACATGAAGTAGAAGTCAGAGGACACCAGCGCCGCCTCCAGGAGGCTGTGCAGCGGCAAGAAGCTCAGAATGTTCACCACGAGGGCCCATTGGAACATTTTGAGCTCGCCGCGGCTCTTGCGCCGGCGCTCCCCATTGTCCTGCCGCGTCGAGATGACAAGGTGAAGCTCGTAGCGGCAGCTGTTGCACACACGGAAGCTGGAGGAGACTGCCGACGTCGCGGCGGGTGTCGCGGTCGTCGCGACGGGTGCCACCGACGCCGAGGCGGTCGCTCCGTCCAGGGAGAGCGGGTCGCCGCCGCCGCCAAACGGCGCGCTGGAAATGGCAGCAGCGAGGGAGTTCATCGCCGCCGCGCCGGCGAGGGAAGAGTTCGGCGGAAGCGTCGTGACGCTGCCCGCCGCCGTCGTGATGGCGCTCGCCGCCGTGGAGGCGGCCACCGCTGCCCCAATCGCGGCAGCCACGGCGGCAGCAGAGGGGGGAGAGGAGGAGCATGCGTGAGGGATGGAGACGACAAAGGAGCAGCAGGAGGAGCAGAAGATACGCCCACACATCTTGCAGTGGTACTTGCGGTTGAAAAGGGAGAAGGACGTGCTGCAGTCGGGTGCCATGCAGTTCACGACGTGAGCGTCAGGCACCCACTGGTCCACATTGCAGCAGCGGATACTGCCCGGAGACAGCGTTGGCTTCGTGAGCGGACTTGCAGACGCGGTGGCAGCGCCACCGCCAGGGATCGTGCCGCCATCCGCCTCGCTCACGAAGCTGTGACGGTTGCTGCTCAGGTAGGAGCTGGGAAAGCTGCCGTAGCGGCTTGTCATGGTGGTACGGCCTACGCCGTTGCCGCGCACACTACTAGCCTGCAACGGCGAGTTTGCCTCCTCGCCACTGCCACTGCCGCTGCCATTGTGACGCACCGGGCTTCCCGCCAGAGACGAGGAGGGTACCGCCGACGCGGTGTCCGTGCCCTCCTCCAGGTGCGGGATGGAGATCGCAAAGGTGGTCCTCCGACTAGCCGTCGTGGTCGCGCCATTCCGCGAAGTTGGCAAGGGGGAAATGGTCTGCATAGGGAAGGAAAAATACAGATTGTGTGCTGCGAGGGGCAACAACAACAAGACTAAGAAAACAATAGAGAGAGAGAGAGCCCTAACAATAGTAGCCAGTTCGGTGTGTGTGGGACAGAACGAAAATGTGCCAGTCGTACGCCCGTACGCCCGCCGCAGCTGCTGATACTGCTGCAGGTGAGATTCGAGCCTTTCCCCTTTTGTGCCCGTTGTGGGTCAGAGGCAAGACTCGACGGACTGCTGCCTGCTAATGTTGTCTGTCTATGGGTTGGTCCCCGTCACCCCTCCCCCCAAATCACACGAGAGCCACACCGCCGTATAATAATGGAGAGAGATGAGAAAGAGGGGAGGCAGTCTTGTAGGGAAGAGGGCTCTGCTGGACAATGACAGATGACCTACGCAGTCGGGAACACATAGGAGGAAGGAAGGTGTGAGGAACAGAAGTACCGGAGGGGGGGGGGGGGGGACACACAAGGAGAGAGAGCTCAAAGCGGAGTAAACGCGCTGTAGCCTCTTCCCATTCCCTCCTCCCCTCCTCAAACATGTTGCTGTCCGCTGTGCCTCCCTCCCTCCCTCGGGCACGGAGAAGCAGCACAGGGACTTCGTTCCGTTTCTCCGTCATTCCGTCACTGAGCGCGAACGCTTTGCGTTGATGAGAAGGGAGATGGGGGTGATTTGCGGTATGTATAGCGCGAGTATATCCATATCGTAGCTGAAAGTAGAGATATAGGAAAACATGAATAAAGAACATAGGGGGGGGGAGGGGAGGGGGGAAGAGGAACAGTTAGCGCGGTACAAGCCGCTTTGTCAATCTGTTTGACGCTTTCTTTTTTTTTTTTTAAATTGGTTTGGACTATTGTCCTTGTCGATATTACTTTGCCTGTGGGCGGAGGAGCCATTTCAAACAGGTTTTTGCTGATGAATCGCGAAGGCAATAATGAAATAGGGGTGTTTGGAAGCTTTTGAGGAGAAGCCGATGGAGATCGTCTGTCAATAGAGAGTAGGGGGGGGGGGGGAGGAAGACGGCGTGCGACGAGCGAAACGAGGAAGGGGAGGGGGAGGGGAGCTGGTGCTCTGGGGGGGGGGGGGGGTAGCGAGCGACCCGCAGCAGCACGAGAGAGACGATAGGAGGACAGGGGATGAGCCTTGTCCTGGGAGGTCCCTTCTCGCGCAGATTCCCCCTCTTCTTGCATTGGCTGCAGCACTCCCTCGTTTGGTTCGCGAAGCCCTGTCTACTCGGCCTCAAGCCCAGGCGGGGAAGCCGTACTTGGCGCTGCTGCCGAGCTCCTCCTCGATGCGCAGGAGCTGGTTCATCTTCGCCGTGCGCTCGCCGCGGCAGGGGGCTCCGGTCTTGATCTGGCCCGTGCCCAGGCCAACCGCGAGGTCCGCAATGTAGGTGTCCTCCGTCTCGCCGCTGCGGTGCGACACCATCACGGACCACCCGTTCGACAGGCACAGCTTCGCGGCTGCGATCGACTCGGAGATGGTGCCAATCTGGTTGATCTTCAGCAGCAGCGAGTTGCACGACTTCTTCTCGATCGCCATCTTCACGCGCTCCACGTTCGTCACCGTCAGGTCGTCGCCGACAATCTGCACCTTGCCCTCCAGCGCCTTGGTGATCGCGGCGAACTCGTCAAAGTTGTCCTCGGCGAACGGGTCCTCGATGGACTTGATGGGGTACTCGGACGCCCACTTCACGTACGTCTCCTGCAGCTTCGCGCCGGTCACGTACGTCGGCTCGGGGTTCTTGAAGGTCAGGTTGTACTCCTTCTTGTCCGCGTCGTAGGCCTCGCTCGCGGCGCAGTCCATGCAGATGGCGAACTTGTCCTTGTGGCCGGCCTTCTCGATGGCCTCCATCAGGATCGGCAGCGGCTCGTCGATGTGCGAGATGGGTGGCGCGAAGCCGCCCTCGTCGCCAACGTTCACCGCGTCCTGGCCGTACTTCTTCTTCAGGATCGCCTTGAGCGCGTGGTACACCTCGCTGCCCATGCGCAGCGCCTCCTGGAAGTTCGCCGCCTTCACCGGCGCAATCATGAACTCCTGGAACGGCAGCACGTTGCCGGCGTGCTTGCCGCCGTTGATCACGTTGAAGCACGGCACCGGCAGGCGGATCTCCTTCGTGCCGGCGAGGTCCGCGATGTACTTGTACAGCGGCACGCCAAGGCGCGCGGCGGCGGCCTTGCTGATGGCCATCGAGCAGCCAAGGATCGCGTTCGCGCCGAGCTTGCTCTTGTTCTTGGTGCCGTCCAGGTCGCGCATCATCTGGTCAAGCTCCTCCTGCTTCATCTCGTCCTTGCCCACGAGCGCGGGCGCCAGGATCTCGTTCACGTTCTTCACAGCCTTGAGGCAGCCGGTGCCGTTGTAGCGGCTCTTGTCGCCGTCGCGCAGCTCGCAGGCTTCGTGCACGCCGGTCGACGCGCCAGACGGCACGGCGCAGCGGAACATGCCCTTGTCCGTCGTCAGCTCCACCTCCACGGTGGGGTTGCCGCGGGAGTCGAGCACCTCGCGGGCGTGGACCTTCTGGATCGGCATCGTGCGGGAAAGGCGGAGGAGGCGGGTGGTGGTAAGGCGGAGAATGCTTGGGTATGGGAAGCTAGAGAGGAAGGGAAAGCTGAGCGCAGAGGTTATTCTGTGCGTTGGCGTAGTCGACGAGAGAAGAAGAGGGTGGAGGAAGAGTTAGGAAGAGTGGGATGCCGTGCGGTAGCGAGGAATGAACCACTTGGCGTTCGCATTGACATTCACACACACACACACAGACTCCCTGCGCAGCAGCCGGGGGAGGGGGGGGGGTCGCTTACGAAGAAAGAGAAGAAAGAGTGCCCGCTGCCAGAGAGATGTCGGACGAGAGGCCTTTTCGTAGCGGGCCGTCCCATGGACGGCGTTCTCGCATGTTGCTCGTCTGTCGCCCACACACGACGCAAACCGCTGGTGGAACGGGAGAGGGGGGGGGGGGAAGAGAGAGACAAGGCTGCGCCGGTCAGCATGGGGACAGCAGGGGGCCGCGTGTGGCAGGGAGCTCACGCAATCTGCTTCCACATCATACCACATGCACCGACAAAGTGCATCGTTTCAACAGTTTCTCCTCCCGGTCCGTGCAGCGTCACCGAGGCATTGGCGAAGAAGGTGCGATCGCGGAAGCTGATTTCAATCGGTGGGGGGGCAACGGGGCCGAGCGCGGGCCCTTCCCTGTCCGCAGCTTCGAGCTTGCTGTGGTACTCACGAGAGAGTGCTGCGATAGCGTTGAGCTGGTCACTGAGCAGGTGCATTGGCGGGTGCTTTCGTAGCTCGTCAAGCTCCTCCTGGCGCTGCTCGGCACTCTTCACCACCATCGGCACCTGACCATCGCCGCCGCTGGCTGATGCGGAGTAGTCGTGCTCCCGGCCAAAGAGCAGCCTGCGCCGCGCGACACGCTCCTCGTCCTCTGTGCTCTCCATGTGAAGGCGGCGCCTCAGCCACTCGCGATCCTTATCGCGGTCCTCGGACATCGTCGCCTCACGCGGTGTCGAGAGGGCGACAGCATTCTTCTTCTTCCTCTCCATCGGCGCCTCCGCCCCCTCCTCCTCCTCTGCCGCCTTGACAAGAGGGGGGAAGAAGGTGTTGAAGGACGGGTCGAGGTGGCGGCGCTCCGCCAGGTAGCGCAGGAAGTGGCCCTCTGTCGGCCGGAGAATGAACAGCCCATAGAGTGTGAAGGCAGGAATCACGAGGGCCCTGAGCCACCGCATACGCTGCTCTTGTTTGCGAATCTGTTCCGCCCGCCCCTTGCGAGCCGCGTCAGCGTCAGTGCCACCCTTCTCCGCCGTCGAGGCCGTTTCTGGCTCATCGTCGCCCAGCCGCCGTGTGTGCGCCACGCCACGCACCCCGTGACACGACAACGTCGTCACCTGTGCCCACTGGTACGCGCGTACCCGAAGCGCCGCACTGGGCAAGGCGCTACCAAGTCGGGACATCGCTGGGTAGGTGGAATCACCGTCTCTGTTCTTGCCTTGGTAGTCTCCTTTTCCCGCCGTACCGCATAGGAAGTGGAACGATAGAAGGGAAGAGAAGGAGGAGGGAGGGCAAACGAAGATTCATCACGAGGATGGAAGAGCGGAGGAGGAGGGGCTGCGCTGTGATGCGCTGTGATGTCGTCCAATACCACCCGCTCTGAGCCTTCCCTCCTCCTCCTCCGCTCCATGGGCTTGCCGCGCCACCTCACTCACCGCCCGTTGCTGGGCCTGGAGAGGGACAAGGACGCATCACACACGCACACACGATTGGGTTGCCCGTGCGTGTCACAGACATGCGACGTCTCTCTCTCTCTTCGCGAAGACTTTGTGAGTGATTCTCAACGGGGGGAAGATGAAGAAGTGCGCATATACACACCGCATACATGTATCGTACTGATGGGTAGGTGGATCCATTTCCGCCAAGTCGTGCATATGTGAGCCGAGACCGCCTCCCTTGGTTTGGAGGAAGAGGGTGGGGGGGAGCGAGGAAATCAATCGAGTAGAGGGAAGGAGGTGAGGGGGACAGAGGAGCAGCGGCGGTGACTACAGCGGAGAGACCACCTCCCGGGAAGGTGTGGCGGGAAGGAGAGAAAGACGAACAACGCCAACGCGAAGAACAACAACAACAACAGCGCGCGTGGAGGACACTAAAGAACGAAATGAAGAGAAAAGGAGCTCACATGACGAGGAGTACAATGTGGCGTCACCACATCGGAGGGGGGGGGGGGGATATTCACAGAACATATAGAGAAGAAATACAACTTAACTGAAGGAGGGGAGGGGGGCCATGTACCAGGAGGAGTGTTGAGAGATGTGGATGCGAGTGTACCGTGTGCGTTCGCCCACCTATCCTCGCTATAGGGAGCGAGCGGCCATCATTGTTGTCGCGACTGCGGCCGCTTGCAACCCGCAGAGTGGGTAGCGGAAGTCAACGGCGTAGCGCTCGTCGCCCTGCTTCCCGAATACCATGACGACCTTGTCAGGCTGCAGAGCCGGCACGAGCTGGAAGTTCTTCTCGCTGGCCTTGGTGACACGGCCGTGGAAGTCGAGCTGGTAGCCACGCAGTGCGGCGTCCCACTTGGCAGCCTTGTTCTGCAGCACAATGATGTTTGGGCTGCGCCAGTCACGCAGGTACTCGCGGACAAGAAGGCTGTGCGTCCGCCACTTGGGCTTCTTGGGGATAGTGCAAACTTTCCCTTCACCGGTCGGCTTGAACTCCGGTGCGTTGGCGGCGGCCGTTGTCATCTGGTCATCCTCCACTTCGTCCTCGTCGGAGGAGCGCAGGGCAGCGTCGATGCCGGCGCGACTGCTGTTGTCCGCCATGGAGGTGGTGCCACCGCCGTACAGGGTGGTGCCGCGGCCGTCGCGTAGGAACTTCACCTGCCCCCCCTCGAGAGGGCGGATGAAGCCGGTCTCCTCGTCAATGGCGGGCAGGATAACCTTGATGCGACGCTGTCCGTCCTGCAGTGCCTCGAAGCGGATGGCGCAAATCTCTTTCCGGCTACGCTTGTCGCCCTCGCTGTACATCACGACCTCCGAGCTATTGCCCCTCCGTGAGATCTTGCCCACGTAGCTGCGCGGGTCCTTCTCGATCTGCTGCGCGTTCACTGAGAAGACAACGTTGCCAAAGCCCTTCACGTCGTAGCTCTGGCCCTGAACGCCGTCCGACAGGTCCTCCGCCCTGGTCGCCTTCTTGGTCGTCTGCTGCCGCGCGGAGAGAACAAAGTCGTTTGTGTGCTCGAGGAAGAACTGGTAGGTGCAGCTCTTCATCGGCAGCATGCGCTTGACAATGTTGCCGTCCTTCTTCCGCTTGAGGTAGCACTGCAGCAGGTGGCGGCGGGGGCGATAGTAGAGGCGGTCGCGCGGGTCGAGGGGGAGGATGGACTGCGACATGCTGTACATGGACATGGCGTCGTTCCCCTCCTTGGTCGTTGGCTGAACCACCATGGCGCCCCCGCCACCCGCCGCGGCTCCGCCCGCGTCACGGTTCTCCGACCCCGTCGCGCCAAAGGCCCGATCGATGGCGCCAGTGGTGAGACCCGTTTTGGTGCTGCTGCTGGCCGGCGGCGCCTGCGCCTTGTCGCCGCCGCTACCGCTGCGGTTGCTCGTGGGGGAGGACGCGGTCGTGCTGCCGTTGCCGCTCTCGCTCTCATAGCTGCTGCTGTCGCTGCCCGACTCGTTGTCGTTTGCGACAGAGTCACGACGCGGCGGTGGTGGGCCAGGCGGGGGGGACGCCCCCACCGCGGAGCCGTCTGTGGCGATGACGTGGGTGCGACGGAACCCGCTGGAGCCGCCTGGGCGGCTGGGACTACCCTGCGGGGCCGTGGGCGGGCCGGGCTGCATCATAATATGACGAAAGGAGAAGTAAACAAAATAGAAAAGGATGTGGGCGGGCTATTCTCTCTCTCACACTTACACACACACACGCGAGAAGAGCAAAGAAGGAAAGGAGAGGATGACCTTACGTCAGAGTAAACCCCCAGTGAAGGACAAAGGGACAGGAGGATATGTTGACGGGCACCAGAGCCGCATGTAGGAGTCAATGACCGCAGTTGCATCCCCCTCCCCCTCCCCTTCCGTAGCTCCCATTGGAGAGAGAGAGAGGAGGGGAGGCGAGACTGCAGGGAAGTTGTTATTCTCTTCCCGCACTCGAGAGAGCAGCAGAAGCCGCGCTTCATTGTCAAACCCCGAATGTGTGTGTGTGTGTCCATTCAGCGCTGCTGCTCCTTCTGCTGAGGCAACCTGTCGCTGCGCTGGACACACACACACACACACACACACACGCTGATGTCCTCTCCTCTCTATTTTGCTTCTCTGTGTGTGTGAGTGTGCGCACGAGTCCAAGCGGGAGCGGGTGCGTGTGTTAATGGGTGGGTAAGAGGGGTGGGGGAGGCACTGCGAGTGGCAGAGGAAGGGGGGCTGCTTCTCCGACCAGCAGCGGCTAACCTAGCAAATCAAAGTCGTCCTCGTCGCGCTTGCCACCACGCGACGCCGCCGCTGTCCTCTTTCCCGTTTTCTCGCTGTCCGAAAGGCCATCTTCGCTGCGAGCGGCAGCACTGGCCGGCCCCACCGTGCTTCCGCTCCTGCTAGAGACCGCCGCCGTCTCGTCATCCGTGTGAGCCGCCTCTTCGTCAATGTCAAGCACGTCGAAGTCCGCCTCCTCCATCTCCTCCACGGACGGACGGGGGGCACGGACTCGACGGACGTTGAAGCACGCCTTCTTCCCCGCGTGCTTCCCCCGCGTGAGCTCGCGCAGCATGTAGCTCACCCTGTCGCCTGGCGCCAGCGAGCCGGAGGCGTTGCTGCGGTGGAAGAAGATGGACTCCCCAGAGAGCTCGTCCGTCACGAAGCCGAACTGCAGGTTGACGTCCCTCACGGTGCCCTCGAACCGGCTGCGCGCGGTGACGGTGCCGGCGGGGGCCCCGGCTGGAGCCAGCGGCTTCCCCACCACAGCCATGCGAGTCTCCATCGCGCGGTCCACTATCACCCGCCGCGCCACCGGCAGCCCCGTCGTGTTCTGCGGCCGGTCCGTCGCCCGCTCCCCGTCCGCGTCCCCCGCCGCCGCCGCGGCGTCCTCCTCGTTCTCCAGGCAGAAGCGCACGTAGCGGCCCACACGCAGCGAAGAGCCAGGGTTCAGATCGACGTCGTCGAGGCACAGGAAGAACTTGGGTGCGTCAGCGTGGTAGTTGCCCTGTGTGTCAAGCTCTCCGACAAGGCCCACGCCGCGGGCAGCGTCCCAGCGCACCACTTTCCCACGCAGCCCAATCGGCGTCACCGGGGACTCCGTGTTAGTCTTCAAGTCAATCATTCGAATATTCACCGCAACGTTCAGCGGCTTCTCTTTCTCGGCAGAGGCCTCTGCTGCCGCGCCGTCGGCGCTGGTCGCGGGCCCCGCCGCCTCGACGTCGTCCACAATGGCCGCCTCTCCCTCCAGCGCGACGTAGTGTGGTTTGATAGGGGGGGCGCCGTGTTTGCCGTCCGGCGTGCCGCGCTCCTGCACATCGAAGGAGACACGCTCTCCCTCCGTGATGTAGTGGCCGCCCATGAGCCCGTTGCGGGTGAAGAAGTAGCCAGTCATCAGCTTTGCCACCTCCTCAGGGGGCTGCTGCTGCTGCTGCGACGCCCCCACAACGCCCTCGGCAAGTATGAACCCGTACCCACGGCGGTGTTTAAACCCGGTGACGGTGCCATGCAGGCGCGGGTACGCCATCCCGGATGCAGACAGTGGCGGGCGGCGAGGGCCTCTGCCGCCACCGACCCCCGCCGAGGTGGCCGCGCGGAGCAGCACGGCGCTGCGGCTGAAAACGCGCAGCAGTGGAGACGAGAACATCTATAATGGGGGGAAGAGGGAAGCAGCAACACAACAGGAGAAGACTGCCCACCCCCACCTGCGTGCGTGGTGCTGTGGTGTGGTGGATGGCTGCTTGGATGGGGAGCGGGGGGGCGGGAAGGGGACAAGGAGGACGGTGCTAATGTTCTTGCTGTCACAGGGGAAAGGGGGGGGGGGTGAATGAAGAGAAATGCCAAGACATGGGAGGGGAGTGGGCGGATGTATGGACGTCTCGTGTGTGCTTGGGGGGCTCCCCAGCCACACCACCGTCTCCGGTGCAGAAGGAGGAGCCTCCATTGAGTATGGGTCTATCGCAAGCACTACGGCGAGCGACCCACCGCGAACAGAAAGGGAGGGGGAGGGGTAACGGCTATATTTTTTTGCGGGTATCAGCGAGTATTGTTGATGCTTGCCGTGGCAACTGGGTGGGGTGGAGGGGGGGATACAATGGCTCCCCAACGTCTGTGTCGATGGTCGTGCATGTGGCAAAGAGAGAAAGGCACAGAGAGAGAGGAAAGAGGAGAGTGGAAGGACGTGAATGAGAATGGGGGAGAGAGCGAAGGAAGGGCCGCACGGGGAAACACTAAGCAACGACAATAGTACAAGGTGCTGCTGCTATGTGTGTGTGTGTGTGCATGGAACGGGGGGGGGGAGAGTGGGGGAGGCGCTTCACCGGCGCCTCTCCCCTCATTCCCCACTTCCCAACACTGTGGTGGGACGTTCGTGTTAGTACAGGCCGCGGCCAAGTTCAATGACAAAGATGTTGCCAGCGGCGGTGCCGGCAAACAACCACTGGCCGTCATCAGAGAAGTTGAGGGAAGTCACGGCGGGTGCGGCGCCCTCCACAGGGTCGACAATAGTCATGTTGCCCGCGGCAGCCATGCTGAGAAGAGAACCACCGTCCCAGCCGCCCGCGCCACCCCCGTTGCTGCCAACGGCAAGAATGGCCGCCGCGCTGCTGGCGCCGGGCTGCAGCATGGACAGATGCTGCGTGGAGAGAGAGAAGAGCGGTGCCATGGTGGACTGGAAGACGTTCCACAGCGTCACGAGTCCCTCCTCATCCCCGGCGGCGAATAGGGCCGAGTACGTCGGGGACCACTGCAGCGCCGTCACAGGGGCGGTGAAGTTGTCGAGGCTGTACGCTGTGTCGCCCAGCCAGGCTATGCAGGACCCATCGGCGGCCGCCGACACCACACAGTCACACTCGCGCAGCATGTCGCCCTGCGGCTGCACCGCGACTGCCGTCACGGGGCCGCTGTGATGCGGCGTGGCGAGCGCGGCACCGCCGCCAAGGCTGCCGCCACCCGCCGCCCACGGGACCGAAAGGCCCAGGCTGGAGGAGGACACGCCAAGGTTCTTCTTGGACGACTCGGAGGAATCCACACCGCCAGCCGCGGGCACCGAGGTGGTGGGACGCGGATGGGCCGTTGACGCGGCAGTCGCGGGGTCCGTGCCGGCACAGTAGGCGAGCTCCACCACCCTCCCGTCCCGATTGAAGCCCTGCACCATTGTGCCCCCCACGGTTCCCACGTACACCTTGGTCATGGCGTCGCTGCCGCGCTGGCTCGCAAAGGCGGCCGTGGTGGCGGTGTACCCGATGGTCTTGCTGCCCAGGTAGCCCGTGCGGAAGGCGAGCGGCTCCGCCGGCTGCCACGCGGACCACGTCCCCACTCGCCCGTCTTGGCTGATAGAGTACAAGCTGTGGCTGCTCGTGTCACCGTGCACGGCGAGCTTCAGCACCGGCGCCTGGTGAGACAAGGGCGACGGAAACGTGGAGAAGCACGGTCTCTGTGGCCGCCACACCAGCGTCCCTGCCGAGCCGGTCGTGGCCATGGCGCGCGATCGCAGCTGCTTGCGGTCCAAGTTGACCCACTCCGCCGCCACCTGCCACATAACAATGCGTCCTGTACGGGTGCCCCCGATGAAGACGCCGGGGCGGAAGGGGTGGGCAATGAAGGAGGAGAGCTCCACGTCACACAAGAGCGGCGTCAACACGACGAGGTCAATTGTCGCATCAGGAGCTGCGGCGGCGATCGAGGCCGTCTCCTCGTCAACCGCAGCCCCTCCCGCACCGCGCTGCTGCGTCACCTGGGACGAGAAACCGTCGCGCGTGGCACTGCCTGGGATGACCACCCACGCCAGCGCCAGGCCAGGAGACCGGCGGCACAGCTTGGAGGCGCTATCCAGCGGCACGACGGTGGCCCCGCGGTGGGTGCCCGGTCGGGGCATCGCTGCGTGGGTCGAGCCCCAGGGAAAGCCTGTGTCGCGGCAGTCCGCGCCGTCGCTGCGGGACGAGGTGTCGCGGTTGGTGGAGCCGGCGCTATACGCCGCCGCGACGCACACGGCTGTGTCCACACCACCACCACCACCACCGCCGTCCTTCTGCTGCTGCTGCTGTTCACTGCGATACGGCAGGTAGCTGACGCCGATGTCCACAGGGACCCGCCCTTCCCCGCCGAGGCACACCCGCGGCGCCAGGGCACAACGGGCCGTCAGGCCGAGCCTCGTGCTTCCGCCGCCGCCGTCGGCCATCGCCGCCGCGTCGCCACTCGTGCGGTCGAGGAGTTGACTCCAGTTCCGGAATGAGTCGAGCCCTTGGCGGTATCGCGGCGTCTGCACCGGCAAATGTCGCCGTTCCTGCTGGCGCGCCGGCTGCACAGGCGTGGGTCCAGGTGTGGCGCTGGGATCACGCGGCTGCGGCATGGGCGGGTGCGTCGGACGCGGTGACGCCGTCCGCGCTCCTTGCGAGCCTGCAGCCGCAGCAGAGCCGGACGGCCTTGCTGCGTCGCCAGCGCTCGCTCTCCTCTGCGTGCCCCCTGCAACGGTGCTGGGGGCGGAGGAGGGCAGCGGTGGGCGAGGGGACGAGATACCGGGCGTGGCTGCGGCCAACGCTTTCCGCGGCAACTCGGGGTTCGGAGCGAGTCCACGTGCCGGCGCCGGTGCTGAAGTGCTCGCGGTGGCGGCACCCCTCGCCTGCGTTGGTGATGCTTGCGGGTGCGGAGGGGTGGGGGCCACAGGACCCGCCACGGCAGCTTTAGGTGCGGAGGCAGTTGGGCTGGTTGTGTACTGGTCCACGATGCGCTGTTTGGCCTCTCGGGCGGCACGGAGCGCCTCCAACTTCTTCTTTTTCTCGGAAACGTCCATAGTGGCCCAGAAGTGAGAGGAGAGGGGGGATGGGGGATGAGATGGACGGATGGCGTTGACGGACAACCTCGCAAACCGAGATGAGACGCGGAGCGGAGACACGCAATGTATGAAGGGGAGGACCAGTGGAAAGGGTAAGGAAAGATAAGGAAGAGGAAGGCGGAAGTCCACTAACCTGAGTGCGAGTTTGTGTGTGAGCGCTTTGGGAAAAGGAGACAGAGAAGACCAGTAACACGTGCCCTCTCTTCTCCACTACGTGACTTCTATGGAGAGTGTAGCTACAGAGAGTCAAGTGGAGGTGGTGTGTGTTGGCAAGGGCGGGAAGGAGAGAAAGAAGTGTGGCGTGATGTGCTGCACTTGCCGCCCACCAGTTGGGGGATGCCAGAGCGACGTGAGGAGCGGGGGGGGGGGGGGGGAAGATGGAGCAGGCATGAGATGGGAACAGGCCACGCAGCAGACCAGTCACCCGTCATCGCGTAAGCCTCACACGCCAACACGACGGTATGCTGGCTGCCGTGAATGCGGCCCTCTCTCACTCCATCGCACGTCTCTGCCTATCGCACCGTCAGCGCCGGATTACCCTGGCAGCACCAGTTGCAGTAACGGTGGTGGTGGTGGTTTGACTGTGTTTGAGTCAGTGTGGGGGGAGGGGAAAGTCTCTATTGGCGAGATGCCTCGCCAGTGGATGGTGCAGAAATCAGAGATCTAGAAGGTAAAACACAAGAAAAGAAAAAGGAAAAAGGAAAAAGGGCATAAATGGATCACTGGAAAGGCCTCAACTCTATCAGGGAGAGACACAGGAGAGGGGGGGGGGAGAGGAGAAGAAGAATCAAAGTAACGACTGCCCACGTTTAGTGGAGGGAGGACAGAGGAGGGAGAGGAGGGGACTGAATGATCCCCGCCCCGGCTACGATAACCTCCGATGGAAACTCCCCAAAGACAAGAGGAGCTGCATAGACTCATGTACACCACCACACAAGGGTAGCGAAGAGGGAGACAACGTTGACGGACGCCGGGTGCGTCTCGGCCCGTGTCTGAGGAGAGAAAAGGCGATACAGCAGTGACACACCCTTACCCGTTTGTCGCAGCAGCTGGCCAACAAAAGGGCATGCCACGACCACCCTACGCAAAGAAGTTGTGGTTCGGGTCCTTCCTCAGCGCCTCTCGGGCTTTCTGCGTCGCGGTGAACTTGTTCAGGTCTATTTCACCCATCGCAGACAGTGGTTTGTCCTCTGAGCGGATCGCCTTCGACGCCTGCACACGGGCGTCCGCCACCTGTCGCCGCAGTTCCGTCTCCACGTACTTGTTCTTCACCAACGCAAGCTTCCGCGCCAGTTGCCGCAGCTCCGCATCACGCTCGTCAATGGTCCTTCTTGCCTCGGCGTACTCCCGCTCTTGCACACAGGTGGTATCCAGCAGCCTCTCCCCATACGCCTTTGCCTCCGCCACCTGAGCTTCTAGCTCAGTCTTAGCCTTCTCCGCTGTCAACAACTCCCCTCTCAACACACGTACGACGGTTTGCACAGTTTCAAGTTCGGCAAGCGCACCATCCCGTTCACCAGCAGTTTTGCAGTACATCCTTACCAGGTGACTCACTTCTTCACTCTTTTCGTCAAGGCTTCGCTGCAAAACGGACACTTGGGAACCCTTGTTCTCGAGCTCGCTCTGCAGCTGCTCCTTCTCGTTCTGCAGCTGCTCCTTCTCGCCGATGGCCTCCTCGAGCTGGCCGCGAAGGT
>JASAOB010002709.1:0-43871 GCA_030849825.1 Herpetomonas tarakana | reverse complement strand
CACCGTCGCGCCATCCACAATGTACGTGAACGCGTACTCGCCCTTGAGCGAGTTGTCGTCCCAGCCCGTCAGCGTCAGGCCGCCGCCAGTCACAACGGGCTGCTGCACCGTCAGCGCCACGGGCAACCGGTTCTTCGGCAGGCTCGTGCTCACCGTGAACACAAAGGTGTCGAACTGCTGCCCGCTCGGCGTCGTCACGTCACTCACCACCTCCTCAGACGCCGTCGTGCCGCACGCAAGCAGCGCGAGCGCGGCGAGCAGGAGGCACGGCACGGACCAGCGTTTGTTGTACGCCATGGTGCCACAGGGTTGGGTGGTGGGGAGTGGGGAGAGATGAGAGATGAGAGATGAGAAGGAGGAAAAGAAGATGGAGGGAGGGAGGGGATGGTGTATAGAGAGATGGAAGGAGGAAGGGGATAGAGGGAAAGGGTGAGTACGTGGGGATGATAAAAGGGGGGAGAGTGCGTAACTTACGATGAGTTAGGGGGGGGCACTAACTGTGTGCTTACGTTTGTGCGTTGCTTTGCTGCTGTTGCTGTCAATGGTGAGGGGGAAAAGGGATGAGGAGGAGTATGGATCCTGCAAAGGCCACGCTGTTCTCTCACCGTTGTAGGAAGATGGGGGCGAGGGGTGTTTAGTTATGGGAGAGATGTTGGTGGGGAGGGCGGATATGGGGGCAAGAAACAGTATAGATGGAAGTAGAGCTTTGTGTGTGTATAGAGAAAAGTGAGAGAAGGGGTTAACTGTATGATAGGAGGAGATATAGAGGTGTTGGTGGTTGGGAAAGGTGGTGTGCGAGTGTTAACCAGGGAGATAGTCTAAGGGAGCCGGGGGGGGGGGGGGGCAGGTCCGGGTTTGCTGGAGAGTGATGGGTATGGGAAAAGCCATTTGGTCTGAGTGCTGTAATTTTGGTGGTGATGGTGGCGTGGGGAAACGCACCGACGCGGTAGCGTGCGACATCCAACTGCGTGCGCGAGAACATCCCGCTCATGACGCAGTTCTCTTCACCTCTCGCTCCCTTTGCTCTGTGTGTTGTGTGGGTGGGGGGGGATGGGGGGAGGGGGGGATGGGGTCACCCCCTGCCTGTTGGAGAAGGCGGGGGGCGATCTAATGGTAGACGACATTGGCCGGCACCGAGGGGAGGAAAGGGGGGGGGGGGGGCCCAGTCAAACCTTTACACCCAGACTCTTCTCAATGTACTCTAGGAAGTTGACGTGACCTCCGCCGCCACACACGCACAACTTACCACTGTCAACCGTGAGATGCACGAGGCGTTGGCGGCACAGTGGTGCGGGCCCTTCCCCACGACGCAACCCGCTAGTCCGGGAAGCCGCAGGGGCGGCGGCCAACGACGACGACGAGGCGGAGGAGCCACGCCGCCGCGTTGCCTGTGCGTGCGCGACGGCATCCGCGGTGCCCCACAGGAGCTGATACGCGCACGGCCCGACGCGTGTCAAGGACACGGTCCTCTCCCCATTGGACAATGGTCGGGAGCGCAGGTCCTGCTGGAGGGCACGCACCATAGCGTCCACGACCTCGCTGAGCTGCTCACGGGTGGGGGCGGGGGCCAGTGCTCGCCGCAGTCGATGGGCCATGGCTCGCGCCTGCTGCTCCTGCAGCGGCAGCTGTCCCACGCACTCCTCCTCCTCGTGCGGCGCGGTCGCAGGCGGCTCGGCGTGGGGTGCGGCCTGCGCGGGGCCGGTGGCGTTGGCGCTCGCCGCGGCCACAGAGGACTGTGATGGTGTCCTGTTGCGGCGCTGCTGCTGCTCTGCGTAGGACTGTGGCGTCTGTTGGCGCCCACGAGGGGTCGCACCGGCCGAGGAGGAGGAGGGCGGCGCCGCTGCCGCCACCGATGCTGGTCGTTTCTCCCGCTCCCGCCGCGCGGCAGTGACGCTGTCCTGCGGGCTAACAGGGACGGCTGCCACTGCCTTTCCGACAACGCCGCCAGACTCTGCGCCGCTGCCCAGCAGGCTCTCCATCACCTCCAGCTCCTTCTGCACGTAGGCAGCCAATGCGGAGGGCTGTCTGGGGCTGTGGGCTGTCGAGGCGGTGGCAGCAGTCCTATCCGCCGCGTACGCCGCCAGCACCCCGCGGACGCACTCACGTAGGGCAGAAACCTTGGCGCGTTCTTCTCTGATGACTTCGGACGCGCGGGTGAGCAGCTCCACAAGCTGTGTGGGTTCTTGTGTGCCGTCGTCGACAGCGGCCGGATACAGTGGCGGTCGCACGGCCTCTTCTGCCTTTTCGAGAACAGGGGGCGGCTTCCCATGGTGTTCGCGCGGTGCGACAGAGGACATGCCGCCAGGCAACGCGCAACGTTCAAAAGGAGCTACTAAGTAAGAGGAAAGGTGGGGGGAGGGGGGAGGGGGGAGGAACGGGGCAGTGATGCCTCCCCTTCTAGAGATGTGTGAAGAAATCGCGAGATGTGAGCCTCCCGTCTATTGATATTCTCCTCCTTTTCTTGCTGCGCTTTCCTTTTTCTTCTTCTCTTCTGAGGTGGAGGAGACGTGGGGGAGGAGCCAATAGCCGACTAGTTGTCCATCCATGTGGGGGTGGGGGGGGGAGGGGAAGGGGAAGAAGAAAGGAGCACTCAAGCAGGCCCCCCCCCCTGCCCTCTCGAGAGAGACAGTGTCAGCGCATCCTTCTAGTTTCCCCTCCCCTTTCTCTGTAGCCCTGATGCATGCCTGGCGACATGCACCGACCCCAGGTGAGAAAGGAGTGCGCATCTCTCCCGCCTCCCCCCCCCCCTCCCTCCCTTCCTCTTCGTTGCGGCCCTTTCCCCCCGTTTTCTGTGTGTTCTCATCGTTGCGCTTCCATACAGACACCAAGCAGACATGCAGACATTCACGCCAACACATGTAGATAAGTGCACGCCAGTCTGCTCACACGGGCTACACTGTGATAAGGGAGTTATTTGAAGTGGTGGACGACTTTGGGGGGACCCCCCCCCCTCCCCCACTCTGCCCTCTCTGGCCTCTCCCTTCGCTCTACCGCGGTCAGCCTCTTCGCTGATGGACGCGGAGTGAAGAAGGAAAGAAGAAGGAATGAAGGAGGGAGGAGAGATCACAGAGGAGCACATTTTTCTGCCAGCCCCTTCCCCTCCATCTTTCTTCGCCCTCTCTCCGCTTCTCGGTCCGCCTTCACACGCCAACAGGGAGGGGGGGGAAAGGATATTGAAGCAAGGAGAGAATGGCACTGCGTACTTTCGCTGCGGAGGCAGCGGCGGCGGCGGCCGTGTGGCGTGTGGGGTGGGTGTTGTGTACAGACTGTGTCCGTGTGTGTGTGTGCGTGCGCGCTACACAGGGCGGCCGCGGCCGGCGGGAAAGCCGTCCCCAGACGGTCCCTTGGTCACCTTAATGGCGCGTGTTACCTTCTTGTTGTACTCCTTGCGGGTCTGGCCGCTCTTCACCTCCTCGCGCCGCATGGCGGCCTGGATGCGCCAACGGTCCTCGGTCGAGACCATCATGCGGCCCACCGTGATGGTCGGGACCAACGCTCCCAGCACGCCCGAGGAGGCCTGGCCGCCCGCAGACCCGCCGGCGGACCCCGATGCCGCGTTGGCGTTGCTGGAGCCGCCGCCGCCACCCCCACCTGAGGAACCCTTGCCTCCCCCCTCCTTCGCGGCCGCGTCGCTGGCAACGAGCAGCCGCCAGGTGGCATCGGCCAGCCTCGTGTGGGTGAGGGACTCCGTGTGGCCCTCCGCACCGCCTGCGCCGGGCACCAGCACGCTCGTGCAGTTGGTGGTCGGCGCCGGCAGCGCGGTGTTGAAGAACTTGATGAACTGGCTAAAATCCGGCATCCGGGTCCTCCTTTGTGGTCGACGGTGAGAGAGAGAAGAGGCACTGAGCCAAACTCTCTTTAGCTTTCCCGCTTTTCCTTCGTTCGTTCGTTCCTTCTCAATATAAAAAAAAGAAGACAGTTTTTGCTGCGTCAGGAAATGGGTAACGGACTATACAAAGGGGGGAGAGATGGCAGTGGTGGTGGTACGAGTGCACAAAGGGGGAGAAGAATATGTGAGTCGAGCGTCGAGTACGAGTTTTGGGCGAGTACTCGCGAGAGAAGAGAGTTCACTTCTGCACTTTTTGTGGAATGTTGCTTGAAGGTGGAGGGGAGGAGGAAGGAGAGGAAGGAGGCGGGGTTAGAACGCACGCAGCGCACGCGCTCCACAATCATGATGAGAGCCTGCAGTCCATCACGGCCACTCCACGCCATCCACACACACACACACCTCTCCCTCTCCTTCTCCTTCGCTTACAGAGGCCCAGATACAGGCGCAGACATAAAATGATCGATTCGACGGCATTACTCCTCTCTCCACAACTGCATAAAAGAATGTTTCACGGCCCTTCGCACGTGTGTGTGTGTGCGTGAGCATGCTTCGGTGTGGGCACGGAGAAGGAACCTGGGTGCCGCCTCTCCTACTCAGGGAAATACGAGGCCACACGCGCCTCCATCTCCTCGCGAGTGGCGTCGTACTGGGCCTCTGTCAGGCAAGCGCACACCGCCACCGTGCGACGCACCTCCGCGCTGGCGTCGAGCTCGCTTCGCTGCCCGCGCACCCACACAAGCCCATTCATGCCAACACACACGTCGAACGGTACTCGCGCACCGAGGAGCTGCAGGAGGTACGAGGCGGGCACGGCGGCGGCCGCCTCGCCAGCCGCCACCTCTGCCGCGTCGCAGGGGATCAGGAGGCTGCGGGAGTAGGGGAGGGGCAACGTCAGCACCCGCCCGCCCTTCAGCGGGCCAAACACGCTCTCGCCAGAGGTCCAGTCCTTGGGCACGAGACCCACCTCCGCGGCGGTGCAGGACAGCTCCGGCTCCATGCTAGCCGACGCGAGGCTTGGCAGGGGCAGTCCTTGCCCACCACAGCCCTCGTCGTCGCCGTGGGCCGCGGCGGGGGAGCCGGCGCCGCCAGTGGACTTGACACGCGCGAAAAGCACATCGCCCTCGGCGAGGCGCGGGCGGCTCGATTTTGTCGCGCCGTCAAACGCCAGCGCGTCGAGGGCGGCAAGCGCCGGCCCGCCGGTGTAGCAGTAGTAGAAGTGGTTGCTCACCTTGCGCGCCACCGTGGCCACCACGGGGTCGCCCACCGCGTAGCTGTACCGGTGCGTCGCAGGGGATTCGAGGGTGTAGCGCATCGTGCCGGGTGCCACCGCCACCTTGTCCACTGGGGCACAGACCTCCGCCATTAGGAGCACCGCGTGGTGCTGTTGCTGCGGGGCCCCGCCGCTGTTCGCGAGTGGGCGAAGTCCGCCGCCCACCGCAACAGTGGCCTCGGCGCCGACACCGAGCACGACATCACCGGGCAGGCACACGTGCGAGCGCACCGGCACGAACTCCTGCACCGCCAGCGGGTCCGAGGAGGACAGAGCTGTGGTCATTGCTTCTCTGTACACGCGCCACTGCTTCCCCCTCCCTCCCTCAGTGGGCCAAGTGCGTGGTGTATGGGGTACGGTGGCCCCTCTCTCTTTGTGTGGCTGGTAGTGGAAGAGGGGGGCACTGAAGCAGGGCCCTGTGTGTGTGTGTGCGTGTGTGTCTGGAATCCTTTGATGGGAAATGGGGGAGGGGGGGAGGGAGGTAGTAACAGTAAGCACTTGCATCTCTCTGGCAAATCGTGCCTCGGTGGTGAGTCATGAAGAGGAGGAGAAGGACGCGGGGAGTTTGTCACTGTGGGTGATCCGGTGCGTGTTGCACGCCATGCCTTTGTGTGTGTGTGTGTGTGTGTGTCGATTGGAGGGTGGAGGTGTCAACGAACCCCGCCAAGGTCGCGGCGTAAACCCCGCAACTCCTGCTGCAACTCTGACATCCGGTCACGCCAGGCCGACGGCGGTGTCGGGGCCCCTACTGGCAGACAGCCACGCGGGGAGGGCTGCGATGTCGCGATGGACCCGTCGCCTCCCAAACCCCGCTGCTCTCCCACGCCGGCGTTGGCGTCGGCATCACCGTGGCCATGGCCGTCGGTGTCGTCATCATCATCGTTGGCGTTGCGGGCGATGCTGTCGCGTGGCGCGGGGCGGCGCACGGGCGTCACGGTCTGCATGTACACCGTGCGAGAGAAAAGCGAGGCCTCATTACCGGACCGCCCTTGCGCAGTGGAGGCCGATTGGGGAGAGCGCACGGTGCCGTCGTTGGCGGCGCCGAGCCGCACGGGCTCTTGTGAAGCCTCGCGTAGCCGGCGCACCTGCTCCTTGACGCGCAGCAACGAGGCGGTGACGGGGTTCACGGTGGGGCTGGGCAGAAGACGGTCGTACGTCGGCCGCGGCGCCGCCACGGTCAGCATCGGCTCCTCTCGGTGCGGAGCCACCTGCGCTGCGTGGTTGCTTGGCGCAGCAGTGGCAGCAGCGGGTGGTGCTAGCGGGGGCGGCAATGGGTGTTGCAACTGCTCCTCGGCGGCCGTCAGGGCATCCTCCAGAGCCGCCACCCGATCTCGCAGTGCGGCGTTGTCCTCTTCGCATTCCAACATGCGGGCACACACACGCCGCGCGCTGACTGCCAAGGCAGCCTCTTCCTCCTCCCCTTCCCCGCCGCCCACATCGCCATCGTCATGGGTGGCGGCGTGCACGTAGTCCCACACTGCCGCCAGCTCCTGCGCCACCGCTGCCCGCTCGGTGCGCAGGCGGGTCAGTCGCTCCTGCAGCGCGCGACCCTCGCGCGCCAGCACGGCAGCCTCCTCGGCGGCCTCGGCCCGTGTGACACTGAGACGCCCCTCCATCAGTCGCAGCTCCGCCTCCAGCTCTGCTCTCTCTCGCTGAAGAGCCGCCACATCGACCCGCACGGCCTGCCGCTCTCTCTCTGCCTGTTCCGCCGCCGCCGAGGCCGCCGCCATTGCGGAGCTGACAAAGGCAGACGCGAGGGCACTGAAGCCAGCTGCCCACTCTCCCTCTAGTGCGGCCCGCTCCTGCGGCTCTCTGCCATCCGCCACAGCGCGCAAGGCGAGTTCGAGCATGGCGCGCTCCGCCACCGCCGCCCAGCCCAACATCTCCGTCGACTGGGCCTCGGCTAGCAGGAGGCTGTGGTTCTCCTCGGGAGAGCGCCAGTCCACCTCGCCCGCTTGCGACTGCCACCGCCAAGACATGGTCGCCGTGGTGCGGCCCGTCGAGAAAGAGTTGGAGGGGGAGAGGAAGGAAGTCGATGAAAGAGGGTTGTTGACTATCGCGCGAACGGACCAAAAGGCAAAGCAAACACCAGTCGACAGGAGGAGGCAGCGTCCACGTTCGCTGTGTCGGGGGTGGGGGGGGGGGGGGTTGCACGAAGGCCGGCAATGTTCGAGAGGATAGGTACCTATGGATGATCAGCTCCCGTTATCCTTTCCTCGCTGTTGACCCTGGGTATGTGTGGGGGAGGAGGGAGGAGGGAGGGGGGGGGGGGAAGATGCAGGAGCGACCATGACAGAAACGGATGGCGACAGTGCTCTCCATCTCACCTTCCTCCATAGGAGCGTTCTCATTTGTTACTACTGTTGTCACTTCGTCCGATGGGGGGGTTAGCGACACGTCACACGTGCCCCCTTCCCCCCCCCCCCAAAAAAAAAAGAGAAAAAGACGGATTTGCCGTGAGGGCAGAAGGAAGAAGGAAGGGAGAAGAGGTCTGAAGAAAAGAGTTTTATCAAGGCTTCCCTGCGTCATGCGCCGTAGCGACAAAGGAGCCTCTGCCGGATAGCGTAGGAAGTGAAGGGAAGAAGAGGAGGGGAGGAGGGAAAGGGGTGGGGCGGATACGTTTCGGGAGAGAGTGGGAACAGAGGGAAAAGAAGAAGAATAAGAGTAAGGAGGAGAGAGGGACAGCAAAGGGGATCGAGTAAAGTGCCACCCGGTTCCTACGCAGCCTGCGATTGTCGGCTGCCGGCGCGTGAGGCCGTGCGACGGGTCTGCTGTTTCCTGGTGCCACCCGTCGCGCGTGCTGCTGCGGTGGGCCGCTTGCTGCTGCTACAGCTGCGGCTAGTCTTGGGTGGGGGCCGCGGGGCGGCCTTGGTTCGGGGGTGGTTGTCGGCGCCGCGCACCGTTGCCCGGGCGGCGCTGGTCTCCCCGTCTTCATCCCCGTCAGTTTCCTCGTCGCCTTCGTGGTGGATGCGGAAGGGCGTGCTCAGGAGCTGCGGTGCCGGTGCGGCTGTGGCGTGGGGAGGTTGGCAGGACGCGCGCTCCTCGATCGGGAGACGGGGTGGCGGCGACCACGGTGAGGGGTGCGTCCGGGGGAAGTGCTGTGGCGACACGTGGAAGCGCGCGAGGGCCTCGAGAAGCTCCTCGCGCAGCATCTGTCGCTGGATGCTGCTCGGTGAGCGGTAGGCACGCGCCACCAGCGCGATGAGTGCCGCGGCGCCACCCACACTGAGAACGAACCACGGCAGCACGTGGCGTACCGTTGGCGGCACCAGCAGCGGCCCCAGCCAACCAACCAGCAGCACCGCCAACGCCGGCAGCCGCGCCGTGGCCGTACGCTGCGGTGTGGTGCAGAGTAGCACGGCAATCCCCGCGCTGGCGAACTTCACCAGTTCCTGCGTCGTGAAGCTGCGCTCGGCCAATGTGCGCTGGACCTCCTCCACGCGTCCGAGAACGTGCAGCAGCCCGCTGGTGCGCCGCTCCAGGGCATCGTAGTGCTCCACGGCAAGGTCACGCAGGGCGTGCAGGCGGCCAGCGGCCTCGGCACCCGTTGCGGTCACCGCGCTTTGCAGCTCAGACATGGCCTGGCCCGCCTGCTCCGTCTTGGTGTGCAGGGCCGTCGTGGAGATCTGCAGCTGGGTGAGCGCCTCCGTCTGCCCGGCTTGCAGGGTGCCGAGGCTGGTCTGCAGCTCCGCCGTCAGCCTCTGGGTCTGCTGCTGCGCCGCCTGCCCCTCCCGCACCGCAGACAACAAACGCCCGCTAGAGTCGGTGAGCGAGGCCATGCTGCGTGCCGAGTCGGCCGCGGCGGTGTGGAGGGCCGCGACAGCCGCCGCGGTGCGCTGGTGGAAGAGCTCCTCCTGCAAGTACGCGCAAAGCACGTCAGTGTGGAGGCGGTACTGCACAAAGAGTGCGTAGGCTGGCTCCGACAGGCCACGAACACACCGGCGCACCTCGTCCGCTGAGCCGCAGCGGAAGGCGGTGGCGTCGCCCCGGCCATCCCCCTCGCTGTCGCACGCCGCCATGGCAAGCGCGAGGCGGCTGCGAAGCGCATCCTTCGCGTTCACCACGGCGCACTCGCTCTGCAGCGCAGCCAGCGAGCGCTTCCAGCACGCGCTCATCTTCCCCTTTGACTCCAACTCCAGCCACAGCGCACGCGACTGCTCCTTGGCGGCGGTGGCGGTGCCAGCGTCAGGGAGGGTGCTCCCCCCTGCACCAACCACCGCTGCTGCAGCAGAGGCGGCGGCGGCGGCGGCGTCGCCCGGGTGCGTGGAAAACCCGTCAGCCGCATTCGCCGTGCCGGTGGGGATGTAGTCCCCCCACTCCTTTGGTGCTTGCGGCGTGGCGGCCCTGCGGGAGCCTCGACCTGTCAGGGAGGAGAGCCAGCCGCTGCCCTGTGCACAGGGAGCGTGCAACGCGAGTATCACGGCAGCAGCAAACAGCACGGCGTGGACGCGCCAAGTCCTGAGGAGCATGGCAGAGGGTGTATCCCCCAGACACCTGGTACTTGTGTGCGCTTGTGTCTGTGTGTCACCCAAGTCGGAGCGTCCCCTGAGGAGCGAGAGGGGGGGGGAGAGAGGATAATCAGAGAAGCAGTAGCGGAAGAGTAAAGAGTAGAAGGAGAGAGGGGGGGGGAGAGAAGGCACAGCTCTTCGTCTTTGCTGAGAGGAACAGGAAGTGAGAGGGATGGTGACGATGGTGATGATGACCCCAGATGCACATACATGTAAATGTATCTGGGTGTCTGCGGATTAGCGTGTATGCGGAGGAGACACGACTCTGAAGTCGGGCCACTCCTTCTCTCCACTCTCATTTCCTCGTCATGCATTTGCTCACTAACGCGCATCGTCGTGCGTGTCTGTGTGTATGTGGGATCGTGGTGTTGCGACGACGTGAAGGAGCCTCGCTCAGTGGTGTCACCGGCGCCTTGGGACGGCGGTGGCGGCACCGGAGGGCTTCACCGGCAGCGCGCGCAACGACTCCCGCGTGGGCACAATCAGCTTTCGGATAGCCGCCACGTGCGCGGGTTCCATGAAGGAGAGGGGGGCGAGGGTCTGCCCTGTCCTGTTGGTTAGTGCGCGCCACACCCACAGCTGCTGCGCCGCGCGCGACTCGTTCATCATGCGCATCTCCGCCAGAGAGAGCCGGTGCCATCGCCCGCGCGGGGTGACGCGCACCGGTCCGAGCGGCTTCAGCGCCTCCACGAGCGCCAGGGACGCCTGCGACGGCACCGGGAGCCGCGCGGCTGCGTAGGTCCGGTGCAAGCGCACGAGCGAGCGCAGCGGGAGCGATGGCGCCACCGACGCGGCGATGGCGGGGGGAAAAGGCAATCCCGCCTCCAGCACGTGTGCTGCGGTCCGCCTGGCCGCATCGACAGCTTGCCGCACGGTGGCTGCGGACACGCCGCCGTCGGGTATCGCCGCGAGGATCCGGTCGACGTGTGCCTCCGTGTCCACCACGGAGGCGTCGTGCCCGTCCTCCTCAGAAAGAGCGGCGGCCGCGAGCTCCGGTAGGAAGTCCTCCCCGGCGTCAAGGAGGGAGCGGGACGCGGTGCCGTGGGCCGCCGCCGCTGCTGCTGCTGTTGACAGCTCGGCAACGAGGGCAAGCCTCGACACGGCCACGGACGAGCCGTCGCCCTCGCCCGCGACTGCTGGTGGCACCAGCGGACTGTAAAGCTGCTTGCTCCGCGCGTCCGTCTCCAGCTGCACCCACAGCTGGCGCAGCATCTTGTGGGATAGAGAATACACAATGGCAATCGCCCACGCAGGGCGGGGGGTTGCGGCGTCGCCACCACCACCCCCACCTCCCTCCCTCTCGCTGCCGTCGCCGCGGTCCTCTTTACTCGCAAAGTGTGCCGCGTGGATGGCGGTGACGAGGTCTGTAAAGGCCCTGGCGTGCCAGTTCCGCTTCACTCCCGACGTCCTTCCTTTGCCACTCTCCACCTGTTGTTGCCGCTGCTGCTGCTGCTGCTCCTGTCCCGTGACGGCGGCCTCCACACGGTCAATGTAGGCCGCCAGGCAGCACAGCTCGCGCGGCGTGAACTGCAGCTCCGGCACCAAGATATGGTGGAAGGTGCTCCAGTAATGGCCAATCTCCCTGTGGGTGAGTTGCGGGGCCGTGTCCAGCCGCGCCGGCACCCTGCCCCAGCCAGACACGGCTGCATCGCGCAGCTCAGCCTCCGCGGCGGCGGGCCACCGGCTGGCCACCAGCCGCTGCACTTGCGACCGGCACCGCCGCCACAAGGCCTCCGCCGTGTGTGGGCCCATGAAACCATGAAAGACGGCTTCCACCACCGCCACCGTGGCAAACGAGTGCTCGCCGGGTGTCCCCCCTCCTCCTCCCCCAGCAGCGGCCGCCTCGCCGCCCTCTTGCATCTGCCATTGCCGCCACGCCTCGGACAGCGTGGCCATCAGTTTGCGGTTGTTTGCGAGGTACTCGACCACGGGGTCGCTACCCTCCTCCCCACACACGCCGCGCTGCCGCGCGAGACGACGCTTGATTTCGGCCGCGTTAACGTGCAGAGCCTCCTGCAGCTCAAATGGTTTCAAGCAACCACCGAGCAGCGTGCGAGACAGCTCCTCGAGCTGCCGCGGCGGCGCCACAACCACCAACGGCGCGGCCGCGGCAAGTTCCTCTAGCTGCGCCACCGTCAGCTGGGGCAGCGGGGCTGCCCCTGGGCTTGTGCACTCCGTGGGCTGGCCGCTGCTGCGGTGGGGGGCAGCGGTATACCGGGGCGACGGTGGTGGTGGGGGTGGGGCAATGGCGCGCGTCCAGAGCTCGTCGGTGTCCCCGCTCCTGCCGCCACCGTCGCGGGTGTCGCAGGCGTCCATCAACGCAGCGAACACCAACGCGGCCACGCGCTGCTCCGCTCGCAGGCGGCCCAGCCCTCGCACCGCCGCCCAACACCTCCTCACCGCAGCAGCGGTTAGGCGGTGTGGCGGTGCGGGCGACACCGCCATGCGCGCGACGGCGTGGAAGGCGGCGGGGTCCACGGGGACGCCGAGCTCTGCGCACTGGAACGCGAGGACCTGCAGGGTGGCCTCCGCGCCGGCTCCTTGTCGCTCCATCGACAGCGCCAGCTGCGCCAACGCGGCCGTTGCGGCGCCGTCGAGATGGGTGCCGGCCCAGTCCACGTGCGGGGCCGCCTGCAACAATCGCCGCCAGCCCGCAACGGTAAGCCGCCACGGCGCCTCCGCCGCCACCGCCGTCATCACCCGACACACCAGCAGCGGGTCCACCACCACCGCCCCACTCCAGCTCCCGTTCCCCTGCTCCGCCTGCCAGTCCTCGCCACCACCACCGGAGTTCGATAGCGCCTCCATCAGGAGAAGGTAGGGCTCCAGCCAGTCGCCAGCGTCAAGATGCGCCGTTATTGCCGTTGCGTACTTCATGCCCTCACGCGAGTCCCCACTGTCGTCCGCCGCGGCGAGGCCGGCGACGCGCTGTTGGCGAGACGAGAGCCACGCCAGCGTCCAGCCCAGCACCGTACTCGCCTTCAGCGAGAGCCGCTCCTCCTCCTCTTTCCCCTCCTTACCAGCAGCACCAGCGGCGGCGGTCCCTTCGCGAGTGGCGCGCAGCCTCGCCCACTCCGAGCACTGCAGGGCCTCCTCCGTGTGGCGGAGCGTGGCGAGCGACACGGCTGTTTCGGCGGCCAGACGGTCAAACAGCTCTCCTCTCGTCTTGGCTTCCGGAGCGTGCTGACAGCGGCGGTGGTGCAGTTGTAGCGCCGCTGCGATGCAGCGCCACTGGCGAGATGCGAGGAAAGCCCCGTTGGTTGCTACGGAGAGGACCAACAGAGGCACCAGCACGCGCTGGGCAACAGCCGCCTCGACCAGCCGCATCGCCGCCCCACGGGCAAGGACTGCCATCGCTGTTGCTGCCGCTGTGGGCACAGACGGGGCTTGGGAGGACGGGGTCAGGGAAGCGGTCGGGTTCCCCCGCTGTGTCGGGGACAGGCGGGACAGGAGGCGTGCCCACGGGCGGGCGCCGGCAGGGGTGAGGGCCGAGGGGAGAAGAAGCGTGTGTAACACGCCCTCGAATGCTCGTCTACCTTCCGGGGTGGCGGTGGTGCCGGCGATGCCCGCCCCCGCCAGGACAACCGCAGGCAGCCGGGCCACCAGCCACGGCGCCGACAGCAGGGGCGAAACGTCCAACGAGGACCTCCTCCTATCCTCCTCCTCCTCACCATCACTACCACCACCATTGTCCGTCGCAGCAGTATCGCGACGCCGCGGCTCTGGTGGTGGTCGATAGTGGAGCCTCGCGTCTTCCTTCTTCGCGGTCTCGGCGAGGGTGGCGAGCAGAAATGCGTAGGCGCCGACGCCGTCGCCTCGCTCCACCGCCCCCACAGCCACAGCGCAGCCCCACAACAGGCCCGCCTCCATGCATGCAACGGGTGCGTGGCAGAGACCCAGCCGCACTTGCGCCGCCTGCATGCGCGCCACCGCCTCACCCCTGGTCGTCTCGGTGCTGATGACCAGGTGTCCGACTCTCGCCTCGTGGTAGAACCACAAAGCCTGTCCCGCCACGTCCTCCGGCAGACACGACGGTGCCGCTGCGTCGCGAGCAGTGCTGGTGCGTCGACAGCGATGATGGGCCGCCACAAGGGACTCGGCCTCCTTGGCGAGGTCGTCGTCGTCCTCGGTGCCTAGCAGCAGCGTGGAGCACGCGGCAGCGAGAGTCGCCGGGCGGAGCCACCGCACCGGGCTCGCCTCCCACGCAGCCAGGATCGCCTTGCCGTCCCCGCGCGCGGCGGCATCGCGGACGTGGTGCTCCAAGTGGCCGAGCACGCTCTGGGTGTGGCACTCCTCCTCGGCAGGAGTCCAGGCGGGCACGGCCTGCTTGAGCAGCGATAGCAGTTCGTCAACCTTGTCCCACTGCCCAGCAGCGGCCAACAGGGGCAGCGCCGTATTCCGCAACGGATCCAGCGAGCCGTCCCACCTGTACTGCTGCAGGGCGTAGTAGTACGCAGCCAGCACAGCCATCGGTGGTCGGGGCCCTCTCGCCGCCGTTGCTGTCGAGGTGGAGGAGGTGGAGGAGGGGGCGGCCGCCTTCATGGCCGCCTCCAGAACGTCCTTGGAGTCCTGTGTGGCCCAGCCACGGCGCTGCAGCTGCCTGTAGTAGTGCAGCGTAGCAGCCCACAGCTCCGGCGAGTCGCCCTCGTTGGCCGCGCTTGACATCCGTGCGAGTGCTGTCTCGGGACGGAGCAGCAGTCCCGCCGCCGAGGGCTGCAATGCCTCGAGGCAGGCCTCCAGCAGCGATGGCAGCGCCGCGCTACCTTCGGTCCCCTGTGGTAGTGGTGGGGGAGGCGGCGTCAGGTAGGCGCGCAGCACGGCCTCTCTCGCATCTACGGAGCCCGCCTTGCCGGTTCCCGCCGTCTCTGCCGTGGGCACGGTGGCGAGCACGGCCTGCAACACCGCCTGCGCGTACACGGAGTCGCTCGTCACACCCTGCGGCCCGCGGCCTGCCTCGTTGGCCGTCGCTGCCACGAAGCGAAGGGCCGCCCTGCGAGCGCGGTCGAGCCTCCCCTGCGGCACCACCACATCCGCCGCGCCATCCTGCAGGTAGAACAGGATGGCCGCGACGAGGCCCAGTCTCGCCAGTGCGGCGGCGCCATCGCCATTGCCGTCGTCGCCAGCACCGGCGGCGTCAGCGTCAGCAACCTCGGCGAGTACGTCCGCCATGGTCTCCACCACCAACTCCGCCATGTAGACGGGCTCGTCGCCCATGGCGGCGCCGGCGACGCGTTCCTGCGGTGGCGGAAACCACCGCGCCAGCGCGGATCGCACCTCCACAGCGGCCACCACGCCGGGGAAGTGGCCCAGCACGCGGGCGGTGGCGGTGAGGCGAGCCCTCGTCGCCGTGGCGGGCGAGTTGGGCAACCTCAGCGCCGGGAGAACGCGCAGGACGCCGCGTGCGCCGTTTGTGCCGCCGACGAGCTGCCGGACAGCCCTCGCCGCGTCGCCAGCGAGGGGGGCCGGAGGCAACGCCGCGAGCTGCCTGGCGACAGCTTCGTACTGGGCGGCGCGGGCCCGGGCGGCGGCCGTCCGCCCCTCCTCGCCCGCCATGGCCACCGTCGCCGCCGACTGCCTCAGTGTCTGTAGAGCGTCCTCGACGGCCGCGGTCTCGGACGAGGTTGTGGCGACCAGTGGCAGGATCTGCAGCACTATAGTCACGGCCCGCTCCCACGGCACGTCCGGGTCCTCGGGGAGGCGGCCTTGGCAGTGGGCCGGCGCGATGGCGCGAGTGAAGGCGGTAAGAGCATTGACGAGGCCCTCGCAGGTGACCACGATGTGCGAGGGCGGCATTGCAGCGCCAAGAAGGCGAAGCGCAAGGTCCCAGTCCCCCCCAGCGGCTGCCACCTGCAGCAGCAGCCCGTGCTCACGGCTCGAGTCCACCCAACCCAGTGCCGCATCTTTGCTCGTTTGGGCAGTCGTCCTCTCGTGCTGCGCGGCAATGTCGCGAACGAGGGCAACGGCACGACGATGGGCCGTAGCCGTATCCGCAGCCGCAGCCTCGGCCTCGGCCTCGGCACGCACAGGGGGAGGGGAGAGGAGAGTCTCCCAGACAGTACACCGGTGGCGTGGCGCCAACACAATCCCGCGGGCAGTCGCCGCCTGCGCGAACGCCACCAGCGCCACCGAGTCCTTCTCCCTGCCCGCCTGCGTTGGCCCGCGCAGTGCGCGAAGCAGCAGCATGTCAGCCGCCGCGTGGCACAGCGTCGACGCCGAGAGCGGGCTGGTCGCAAGGTCGTCCACCAGCTGCATGGCTGCGCGCCAGCCCCCGCCCTGGGTGGTCGCCTCCAGCACCGTGGCGTACGTTGCGGTCAGTGGCACGCACCGCAGGCGAAGCGCGCCGCGGAACAGCCGCAGCGCGCGCTCCCAGTCGCCCTGACGCGCTGTGCGCTGCACCACCTGATGGATCTCGTGCGGTGAGGGCGGGGCGGTGGCTGCCCGCTCCCCGTCCGCTGCCGTCCGCGCTCCGCTCTGCCTCCCCGTTGTGTGAGGCAGTGGGGGCGGGGTAAGCAGTTGAGGATGTGCACCTGACGAGGAGGACGGGGCGGAGGTGTTGTAGTGCACCGCTGTGTGGGTGAGGGGGCAGAGCGGGGAGGAGGAGGTGGGCAGGACGAGGGATCGCCACCGCACTCTGCATCGGGGCAGCATATGTCAGCAAGTCTAGAGGCAAACTAGCAAAAGCTAAGCAAGGCAAAGAGGAGAAGCGATGCGCGTTGGGGGGGGGGGGGGAGAGAGAAGGACAGGAGGGGGGGGGGGTAGACAACCCGTCTCAGTCCCTCTTCCCCATCCCCCGCCCCCCCTACTGTCACGTTGTCGTTGTTGGAGTTGCTCTCTTCTCTTTCCATTCTTCTTTTCCGCCAATGGGCGGATGTGTTTGGGTGGAGTCTGTGGATAGCTGAGGAAAGGGGGGAGAGAGGGAAGGGAGAAGCGCATCGCGGCTCAGAACTCCATCATCGAGTGGATGGGTAGCGACGGGGTGTGGTTGGTGGTCTCGCTCGCTGATCGTGGTGGTGCGACCTGGTCGCCTTCCGTCGATGTGGCGACCTCCGTTGCGGCGGCAGCCAACAGTTGCTCCTGACTGTGACGGTGCTCCTCCAGCATGGTCCGAATGTCCTCGCGGATGGCGGCGAGCCTGGCCACCTTGATATCCAGCTCCGCCGACTGCGCCGCCAAGCGCTCTCTCTCCTCCGTGAGGGCCCGAAGCACAGGACGAAGCGTCTCCTGTCGGTAAAGGAGCAGGTCCATGAGGAGCGCGCGGTAGTCCTCCTCGTGTGGGACCAGCGGTGCGCCGGCTAGTGAGAGGTCAGCGGTGCCGACAGGTGATGGCTGGCCGCTGCGGAGCAGAGGATCGTGCTCGGCAGCAGCGTGGCTGCCACCGCCACCAGGAGGTGGGGCAACGTGCTTTCTCCTCTTCTTCTTCAAGCACACCGCTGTCGAGCCAAAGTGTCGCTGCGCTGGCACAAGGGCGGCGGCAGCAATGGCGGGTACCGCAGGAGCCCACCGCCGCATCCCTCGTGTGTGTGTGTGTGTGTGTGGCTGTCCACGCGGCCCACAATGTGGCATCTGATTCGCATCGATGGATAGGGAGGCGCGGGGGGAACGGAGAAGTAAAGGAAGGGGAGAGGGCGACAGAGAGAGTCCGTCCGCACATGAAAAGAGAAGAGCAACAGCAGCAGCAGCGGGTCCTCCGTAGGGCCGGCGGCTGCCTACCTCGTCTCGACACGCCGCTCCCAGTACTCCCCGCCGTCGGCTTACGTGCACACATACACATTGGTACTGCGTTTGCCTTTGTTCGTGTGGGGGTACGAGTCGGTACGGAAGGGGGGGGGGGGTGCAACTCGGTAGCTCCCTCCTTCCATCCCTCCTCCCTTCCTTCCACTCGTGCTTCGGATGTTCACCCGAAAGGGATGAGGAGGGGGGCAAGTCGTGCTACGCTGGCGTCACGCGTGGGGGCAGGACGTCGTAGGTGTAGACGCGGTACATGTCGCTCTCGCCGAGGAAAGCGTAGGTTGCCTTGTCACCCCACGCGTACTGGTTCTTTTCGTCCTGTGTGGTGTGGTGCAGCCGAAAGTACGGCACCTCCCACGTTATCTGGATGAAGCGGCGGAGGCGAGTGGGCGTGCTGCTCCCCTGCACCGGCTCCGTGAGGCACTCGCTCGCCTCTCTTAGCATCTGCACAACGCTCTCCCTCGCGGTGGGATCTGAGCTGGTCTGGAAGCTGTCCATGGTCGCCTTATCGATCACAAGGTCGAAGCAAGGGCCGTAAGCGGCCCGCACCTCCGCCAGGTCCCGCACATCCGCCACCACCCAGTGCGTGTCCGGCAGTGGCGACGACGACGCCCCCGTCGCATAACGGGCCCGCATCTTCTCAATCACAACGGGAGAGTAGTCGACGGCCACCTGCACGAGTCGGTACGGTGCTGTCGTCAATGGCTCCCCATACTTGCTCGCGTAGGCCTTGTGCAAGTCCTCGCACAGTTTAGAGTTGCCGACGCCGAGGTGCAGCACCGTCAGTGGTGCGGACGGTTGACCAGCGCGGGACTCCCGCTGCGCCTCGTACACCTGCTCGACAGCGGTGAAAACGGCCTCCACGCAGGCGGGGTACACCGTGCCGAACCAGTCGTAGCTGTCCTCCTGTGTGTACCGCTGATCCCAGTAGGACTGCTTCCCGTAGTCCTCGTTGCTGTGATCCTGCATATTTGCCCTGCACGTGCGCTTGCCTTCCGCGCGAGTGCGCTGGTGGAGCAGGGAGGGGGGGGGAGGGGAGAGGGGGGGGGGGAAGAGAAGAAGCCTGCGCGAGAGGAGAAGAGAGAGAGGCGAACGGTTTCGCAAGAGGCCTTATTTGCCCACCGTCCCATCCCAATCCCTTCCCCCTTCCATCACCATCCCCACACACAACGGGGAGGGGAGGCAGCCATGAGGCGAGGGGGTGAGGTGCCCTTACCGCTCCGGCAAAGGGGAGGAGGAGGGGGAGGGGGATACTCAAGGAGTTGCTTCAACTTCGGCACAGTGGCTTTGATCACTTGGCTTTTCTCGCTTTCTTCTATTTCCTTTCGTGCATTTCCACACCCCAGTACACGCACACATCCGTCCCCCCCCCCCCCCTCCCCCTCGCTGCCTGCTCCAGCAAAACGCATCTCTAAGTGTGTGCGTGTGATGGATGTGCGGAGGAGGAATGTCACATGGGGAGGGGGGGGGGAACAGAGGAGGAGAGGCGGAGAGTTCAGCGAAAGGGCAGGACCGACAGACAGAGAGAGAGACGTCGCGGCCAAACAGCGACTTTAGGAGAACCAAAGAGAATCAGAAGGGAAACGGCTGCCATTAGAAATCAAAGTTCTCCGCGTCCATGGCCCACGGGAACTTCTTGATGATGGTGGCCGAGAACACCTTGTTCACCGGCACGCCCTGTGCCCTGGCCCACGAGGTGACGATGCGGGGGTCGATGTAGTTGATCTTGCTTGTGCCCAGCGACACAGACTTGTTGTCGTCCTTGATCCGGATCGCATTCTCCTCCCTGTTCAGGCGCTCCTTGTAGCGCTCCAGGGCCTTGTCAATGTCGCTGGGGAACGAACGCACAATGGGCGGCCGCGGTGGCGGTCCCTCGGGCACCGCCTCCTCCGGCTCCTTCTCCAGCACCGACGTGTCCACGATCCCGCTCTGCCGGGCCAGGTCGAAGAAGGTCGGTTCCGTGTCGCGGGGCAGCGATACGCTGCTGCTGCGGCTGCTGCTCGCGCTGTAGGACCCGCTGCTGTCACTGGACCCCGAGGAAGAGGACGAGGAGCTGTCGGAGCTGTCGGAGTCCGAGGACGACGAAGAAGACGAAGAAGACGAGGAGGGGCTGCGGCGGATCTTCTTCATGGCTGGCGCGGCGGCGGTGGCGGCGGCCGGCCCGGCCACACGCTTCGCGCCAGAAAGGGGTCCCGGGGCAGCGGCAGGGGCAGGGGCAGCCCCCGCGCCACTCTTCAGCGCCAGGCCGGGCATCGGCATCTTCATGGGTATCTTCATCGGTATCTTCATGGGTACCTTCGCCGGCGCGGCCGTGACAGGCGCCGTCGGGTTCCCCCCTTCCGCATCGCCACCAGCCTGCATCTAATAGAACAAACAAAGTGGAGAAGAGAGCACCGCTATCTGCGTGTGTGTGTGTGTGTGTGTGTATCGGGGAGACGAACGGGGGGGGGAGGGTTGGCGGCCAAAGGTAAATGCCAAGACTGTGGTGGTAAAGGAAAGGGGAGGGCAGAGCGGAGTTTGTCTAGCGTCACGTGCACCCGCGCTCATACCGCCAGAACAGTACACCAACACACCAGCCCCCGCGTCGAGTGAGAAGAGCAAAAGGGGGTAGCCCCACAGTGACCGTGGAGTGGAGAAAGGGGGCAACAACATCTCGCGTTGCCACTCACGACCCCCTCCCTCCTCCCAGTAGTGGGGGCCTTCCCCATCCCCTACACGTACACATTTGCTTCCCCTCTCAGTCAAAACTGGCTGTGGAGATGGCCAGCACTGCTTTGCATACTGCCTTTGTTGCCTATACTGCTTCTTGTGTGTGTCCTGCTTCCTTTCGCTTTCCTTATCCCCCTCCCCCATCCCCTCCCACTTCGCGTCTCGACCTCTCCTTCCGCTTGTTTGCTGTGCTTCGCCTGGCGCGTACAGACACACACGCACACGCCGCAAGCATCAAGAGCGAGAGAGAGAGACCGGAGGGCGAAAGGAAGAAAAGTAAGGAAATGAAGGAGATGAAGGAGATGAAGGAAGCGCGGGATGGAGGAGGAGGAAAGTGTGCATCCCGCCACATCCCAAAGGGGGGAGGGGGGAGGGGTAGGAGAGCAGCAGGCCACCTCCTCCCCACACTGCAAAGAAGAGAGTGGCGGCACCACCACACCATAACCGAGACACGGAGGGAACACACACACACACAGGTGGACCAGACAACCACACACACACACAATCGACGACAATGAAACGGGTTGAAGAGAAGAACGGGAGAGGGGGAGAAGAGAAGGGACAAACTCCTTTGTGGGGTGTACCGCTGGTTACTCCCTTTGGACGGCGTGAAGGGTGAAGAAGAGGGAAGGAGAAGAAGTATAGAAGAAGTAGAAACAAACAGGAGGAGAGGTGGAGGGGGCGCGATATGTGCATAGTAGCTCGAGAAGAATAGATAGAGAGAGACGGGAGGGGGGGGGGAGGGGGCTATGGTAAACATGGCGAAAACGCCAACAAAAGTGTGGGAAAGGAGAGGGTCCCAATGGTGGTGAGAAACGGCATGATGGAAAAGACTACGAGTAGAGGGGAAGACTTAGTCCAGACGAAAGATCCTTCTTGGTGGGGAGGGGGAGGGGAAACAAAGGGAAAGCAAGAAAGGAGCCATCAAACAAGCAAGGACAACGATAGCAATAGGTACAGGTATGTGTATAAAAAGAGAGAGAAAAATTTGAGCTGGTCAGACCGACATGGCCAGGAAGGGGCGAAAGTGAGGGAAGGGAGGTGAATGGGGGGAGGGGGGCGGATGTGGCGAAGGTAATGGGGGGGGGGGATCGTGTGATGAAGTGCTTGCACCGCGTATGTGTGAAAGCCTCCTCCTGTGATCGACTTCGTCTTCGCTTCTTGTTGCTTCCAGGCATGGTCACTCCCATTCGCAAGAATGGGGAGGCAGGAGCCATGGTGGTGGGCATTTCTTTCCTCGGTCGCGCCTCTTCGTCTTTCCCCACACACCTAATGTCTTTCCTCTTTGGGCAGACTGCTTTGCTCTGCCCCCTTTTCCTTCCGCCGAAATCTACACGACAAGCACCGCACGCTCGCACACACGCATGCAGAGACGCCCGGCACTGCTCGTCCAGAAGAGCCGTCGTCGCTGCCGCTCCTCCGTTAAGTACACGCCCCCCTCCCTACCCCCTTTGGCTCAGTTTGCCCCACTCTCTCTCTCGCTTGACTTAGTCCTCGGTGGGGTACTCGCCATGCTCGGCAGGCGCCGCGGTCCCGGCCTCGGGATTTTCATCGTAGGGGTGTGGCTGGGCTGCGGCTACGTCATCCTGCTCGTGCTGCGATGCCTCTCCGGAGTCCCGCCGCGCCGTGCTGTCGCGGTGCCCGCTGTCGCGACGGCTGCCTTGAGCCTCGCTATACCGGCGGCGCGAGAGCACGGACGTGTACGGGTCATTGGCGTGCACGCGGGCCTCCTTCTCGGCCAGGTCGTCCTCGATCTTGCAGCGCCGCTCCTCCTCCAGCTGAGTGCGGCGGTTCCACGCCGTGGCGTCACGGTTCTGGCGCTCGCGGTACTTGCGCTCGATTTCACGCTCGCGGTCCTCGTTGATCTTCTGCACGCGGTCGGCGGCGGCCTTCTCCTTGTTGATGCGCTGCTCAATCAGCATGAGCTGCCGGTTGTCCTCGAGCATGACCTGGCGCTCGCGGATCTCCTGCTGGTACATGTCGCGCTCAAGGATCTCCTCCATGGCCACCCTCTCCGCTTCATTGGGCTGACGGTTCTCCACCTTGCACCGGCTCTGGATCTTGGCAGCGCTCGCCGGCAGGCCGACACCGGAGTTGCGGCCGGCCGAGGCGTGGCTGAACAGCCGTGGCGAGCTGCCAGAGTGGCTCGGCGAGCGGCCCGCGGCACGCGGGGTGCTTCCGCGGCGCACGGACGGGTTCTGCGCGGCCGCGGCCTGGCGGCGCTCCTGCTCAAGGATGCGGTTGTGCTGCTCCTCAAACTGGCGCTGCATCTCCAGTGTCTCGTTGTCGATACGCTCGTTGGGCTGCTCGTCCTCGCCCTCGGCGGGGCCGTAGCCGTTGTGGAACTGCTCGCGTGGCGTACCCTGCTGCTGCTGCTGCTGCTGCTGCTGCTGCTGGTCGCTGGGCTGCGCGCCGGCCTGGTTCTCCTCGTCCTCCGCGGCCTGGCGCTGGCGCTTGGGCACGAGCACCGCCATGTGCGCCTGGCGGCGCTTCTCGTAGCTATTGTAGCGGAGTTCTGCCAGTTCGCGGTTCACGTTCTTGCCCTGGAAGTCCTCAAGGGAGCGGGGACGGAGCTCGCGGGTGGCGATGCCGTGCTCCAGGCACAGTGCCACGCTACGCGGGGTGTTCACGCCCTCCGGCACCGACTCCACCTTCTCCACGTTGAGCAGGCTCACCTTGCGGACAGGGCGTTTCTTCTTCTTGGCAGGGGCGGCAGGGGCAGGGGACGCACGAGAAGCGGCGGCGGCGGCGGCGGCCGGCTGCTGCTGCTGCTGCTGCTGACCCTGGCCCTCCTGTCCACCGGCAGCGGCGGCGGCCTTCTTCTTGGTGGCCCCCTTCTTCTTGGCCGCCGGCTTCTTGGCGGCTGGCTTCTCCTTCTTGGCCTTGGCCTTGGCCTGCTTGGGGCGGGCCGTCTTGGCGCCAGCTGGCGGGGGAGTCGCCACCCCCTCCTCGTCCTCGACAGGGTACTCGGCCACCGCCTCGGGCGACGCGTTCTCGCCGTCTGCGCGCGCCTCGGACTCCATCACGGGGTCCTGCGGCACCGGCTCGTCCCCGTCCTCATCCTCGATAGGGTACGCGTGCGGCTGGACGGCGCTGGGGTCGGCGGTGTCGCGCGGCTGTGGCTCATCCTCGAGGTTCCCGTCTTCATCCTCGATGGGGTACGCGTGCGGCTGGGCGGCGCTGGGGTCGACGGTGCCGCGCGGCTGCGGCTCATCCTCGAGGTCGCGGACGGGCGGCTGGCTGCTAGAGGGCTCGGCGTGCCCGGCCGCCTCGGGGTCGGCGCGCGACGGGCGGCGCTTGATGATAATCTTGGGAGTATTTGGGGAGCTCATGGTGACTGTCCCTGTGGCTCTCACCCCCTTTTTATGGTCACTTTTTTTTTTTTTTTTGCTGTATGCTGCAGTCTTTGCCTTTTGTTGAGATGCGATATCGATAATAGTGATACTATTGTGTGTTTGCCCTGTGGGAACCCGTGTGTTGTTAGTTGTGTATATGTATGCGTCCGTGACGGAAGATCAGACAGAGGAAGAGAGGGAGGGTTGGCGATACGATGGAGTGACTGGCTCTCTCTCTGCACGGAAACGGTAGATGGGGGGAAACAAAAGAAGGAAAGGAGGAGGAAAGTGGTAACGGAGGGGGTAAAAGGAGGACTCGTACTACCTAAACGTTGGTGGTCGATAACTCGATACCTGCTCGAGAAAACTTGACCAAGGAAACAGGGACACGAGGAAGGGGATGAGGGAGTCCATTCGCAAAGGTGGCAAGGTCTCGCCAGCGCGTGCATCTGCCGTCCTCTCCACACCGCTGTGTCGAACACGAGACAGTTGGGAATCTACCCTTACTCATACCTCCTTTCCCCTGTTTCTTGCTGTTGTGGTTTTTCCTGTGTGTGTGTGTCATCCTGCCTACGAGGATGATCGCAGAGTCTGCCCACCTCCACCCATCCCGCACCCCTCAGTTTCACCAAGCGTAGAGCAGGAGAGCAAGGGGAGGGGGAGGGGAAGGGAGAAGAGGAGGAAGAAGTGCAACGCCACCACAATGGTAGCCGTGCGTGTGCGTGCGGGAGGTGGGAAGCTTTGCGGGTTCGCCCTCCAGGCCTCATCCCCCCCCCCCCTGGCCTCGGCCGCCTCGCTCATTGCACTGCCAGCGACGCCTTCGCTGTCTCGACGTCAATGATGCTAACCCGCTCGTACCCCAACCGCCTCAAGGAGGCCGACCCATTCACCGCCCGCTGCGGCCCCGACGCCACGACAAACAGCTCTGCGGCCTTCTTATCGTACGGCAGGAGGGGTGCCACCGCGCCAGAGGCGAGGTCATGCGGGTGGACGCTAACGACCAACGGGCTGACGGAGGACAGCGGTTGCCGCCGCCGCTCCGCAGCGTCGCGCAGGTCAAGCACGACGGCTCCGGTGAATGTGTTCCCTGCAGCCTTCTGCTTCCCCTCCCGCTGGGCCGTTGCCGCTGCCATATGTGCCTGCAGCCGCTGCCGCACCTCGTCCTTCCCCAGTAAGCACTCACTGTGCAGGGCGGCGTAGGCCTCCATGGCGGCCTCGCCGCTGCTGCCGCTGGGTGTGCCGCGCGTCATGACCTGTTGACCGTAGCGTTTGTTCAGATTGGTAACCTTCCAGGCCGTCTTTGGGATCCATTGCGCCATGGCTCGAAGGAAGGAAAGGAGAGGGATCGCTGGCTATCTCTTAACGGACACCCTCTATTGCTACTTATTAGTTTTCCTCGTCTCACTTGCTGACCGCTGCGTCTGTTCGCTGTGTGTGTGTGTGTGTGTGTTCGCTACTCTTCGTCAGGCGAGGGGGGTGTCTCGTGTGAAGATGAGGGAGGGAGGGAGGAGGGAAGAGGGAGGACACAAGTGAAGGGGAGGCGGAATGATGGGGTGCTGCTCTGCTCCAGCGAGAGAGAGAGGGAAAGAGGATGGATGGCATCCATACGGTCTGTACCGCAACGCTTGCGAGTGTGGCGTGTGTGTGCGTTGTGTCTGTGTGGATGTGTGTGGCGAGAAGGTCCGTAAAACAAACTCCCATTCCACTAGTCATTCCCGTCTTCATTCATTCGGGTTTCGTGCTCCGGTCTGTGTGTGCGTGTGACTGAGTAAAAAGTGGAGAGGTGAAAACGTGACGTGCGGGGGCTAAATGTGCATATGCATATATATATAGATATATATATATATATATATATTCCAGATGAGTGTGTATGGATGTGTGTATATATACGCTTCTTCTGGGGAGGGAGTGAGAGGGAGGGAGGGGGGGAGGGGGGGAGGGGGGAGTTTGAGAAGACGCGTAGGAGTAGCCTTTATATGAAAAATGTAACGTCGCGAGGAGGTAGGGGAGAGAGAAAGGGAAGGACGGGGAGGACGGGGGGGGAGAGAGAAGGAGAAGAAGCGACGGAGTGGAGAGAAGAAGGAACATACTTCTTCTTTCTTTACAGTGTTACGTGGGGGGGAGGGGGGGAGAGAGAGGAAGGTGGTACAATAGCGCGCGAACGATGAAAGAAAAGAAGGAGGGAGAGAAAGGGAAGAAGAAATGTCAAGCTGCTCAAGTCGGTTCTTGAACCGCTAGCGTCACGACGACGAATTCGTCATCTGCCAGCAACTCTTCCCCCCTCCTAAAATGGACATGTGATAGTCAGGAGAAGGGGGGGAAAGAAAGGCAGAGGGGGGAAGAGGAAGGGGGGGGGGGTCATGGAAATGATACTGGGACAGGGACAAAAGGGAGGAGCGATGAGAAGGGAGGAAGGGTGAGAAGGGTTGGAGAGAGAGAGAGAGAAGCCACAATAGTCCCATGGTGTTGTCGGTCGTCTACGAAAAAGAAAGCGAATCGTGGATGTTTCGTGTTGTCGCACGCTTTTATCGACCAACGTTGCATGGAGAAGAGGCGGGGAAGAAGGGGGAGGCTAGAATGATGTGTTGCTTCTTCTCGTCTCCCTTTCCATCCCCTTTCGTGTTGTGGCATCGTGTGTCTCCTCGCCATCTGTGTGTTTGTTCCCCCCCCCCCCCCCCCCACACACACACACACCACCGCGCCGGGGACAGCGCGCACTGGTGGTGTCTACACACAAAGGTGTACTCGCGCACGCAAAGGTGCGAGCCAATTCACGGGACCAGGTAGGGGAGAATTTTGGGGCTCACCTGCACTAGCGTGACCTCTGCGTCACTGGATACGAGACCCAGCGTGCGCAGGCATGCCAGCTGCGGGCCCACACACGCCACGCGGCCCGTCACGATCGCCCGCAGCGCGCCAATTCTGTTGGAGCACAGCAGCTGCGTGACGATGGGCAGCACCGCGTGGGACTGAATGTACTGCTGCACCTCAACGTTGCCGGCGATGCGGGCGGCGAGGGCGTCCTCGCGGACGATGGCATCGCAGAAGTCGAGCACTGCTGGCTGCTCCAACAGCGACAGGAACGTACGGCACACGTGCACGTGGCCACAGTCCTTGGTCCACTTGCAACGCCCCTCCAGATGCAGGCGGCACACCTGGCGGCGCAGCGAGATGACAGCCTTGCCATCCCGCACCGGCAGCGTCTCCAAACCCACTGTCAGGGACAGGTGCAGCAGCGAGATGTCCACCAGCCGCGGGTTGTCCGTGGGTCCCAGCATGCCTGGCGTGTCGAGGGCGATGCAGTAGGCCTGATGAATCACCACCGCCGCGCAGTCGGCGTGAATCATCTCGTGAGAGTAGAAGCAGTTGTGCAGAGCGCAGCACAGGGGTTGGCTGACAGCGCGGCTCAGCCGCAGGTAGTCGGGCGACACGTGGAACGCGAGGCAGTCGCGGCCGGCAGCACAGCCGGTGTGGCCGTACAGGAGGCAGACCTGACTCGTGCAGGGGCGTGTGCTGCTGGAAAGGACGTTGTTGTTGTACAAGGCAACACCGCGCGTTTCCTCGGCAATGACCGACGGGGGCAGCGGCACGCGAGGCAGCGAGGGGTGCAGCTGATCTACCACTGCAAAGCCCCACTGCCGCACATCATGCATTGGGCGTTGCTGCTGTTGTCGCTGCCGCTGCCTCTGCTGTTGCTGTTGCTGTTGCTGTTGCGGCTGCTGTGGTTGTTGTGGTTGTTGTGGTTGCTGTTGCTGCTGTTGCTGCTGAGCAACAAGCTGCGCGAGCGAAATAAGCTGCTGTGCTTCCGGTGGCTGTTGAACCTTCACCACTGTGAGGCCTCCCGATTGGGATGGGTTGTTGACAGGGTAGCTGTTGTTGCCAGATCGTGAAGAGGAGTTAGCGTCTAGCACAATGTAGACAGGCGTTGGTTGCTGTTGTTGCTGAGGATTTTGCCGAAGAAGGTTTGGAATCCCCGGCTGCCGTACCAAGGAGGAGGTAGCCGGGGATATGCAGAGGCTGGAAAGACACCGTGACGATGGGCTGGGAAGGGGCACGTTCAGTTGCTGTGGCTGCGATGACGCCGTGGGGAGGGAAGGCATGTAGGCTCGCTCCCACGCCGGCGAAGTCCCACCACCCACGTGGAGCTGCTGTGGGTGTATCGGTGGCGCTGGCTGCACGCTGCCGAGTGGTCTGCTGTGCTGATGCGGCAGCTGCTCCTGCGCCTTGTCGGTGAGAGTATGGTACCCTGAGCCAGCTGGAAAGGGTATGCCTGGCGTTTCCCGCGACATGCCTTGCTTTTTTCTGTATGTCTGTCTCTGTTGCACTGCGTCAGTCCGTCCGGGAATGAGGAGAGACGACGAGGAGGAGAGAGAGGGAAGGAGGATATTTATCTGCCAGATAAACCTGTCCTCATATAATGGGATACGGCGTTGGCAGATGAAAGGAAGGAGCAACAGAAGACGCCAAAGAGAAAGGGAGGAGGGGGGGAAGGGAAGGGGGGGGGAACAGATCTCGGCAAGCAGAGATGTGGAGAAAGTATGTGGTGTAGGATTAATATGAATAATAGTGGTAGCAACGGTAACCAGCAACCAGTATTAGGGAGAGTAATAGAAGTAAACACGTGTGAGTGAGCGAGCAGGGAAGCGGCTCGAGAGGGTGGATTGAGGTGTGCAACGGTGATGAAAGGAATGGACGCACACGAATATTATTATGGAAGCCCTTCTTCCTCCTCCAAGAGAGAAGGGGGTGAGAAGCAGGGATAGTATTAAGGAAAGAAGAAAGAAAGAAGGAGAAGGGGGGCAGCTGGCGTGCCACCACAGGTTGCACACGCGAGAGGACGCGCGGGCACGTTCCCCGCAAGGTTGCGGGAAGGAGGAGGGGGGGGGACAGATAGAAGCAGAAAGAAGGAAAGAGGGATGGAAGGGAGGGGAGGGAGAGAGGCTGTACAAAGACAGAATCCCGTTTACCTTTGGGCTCTCTTCTTATATGTTGTTCCTTTTTTTTTTTTTTTTGCCTCAGTGTCCGAATAAATTGGGATTGATCTGGCTATGTTGATGCTATTGATTGCTGCCCTCAGCGCGCAACGTCTGTCCGCGGCAAGGAGGAGTGTTGATACCGAGACACACAGGCAAACCACAGTAGCCAGCGCCTCCGATTGTTGCTGCTGCTGCTGTTGATATCGCCTTATGCCACTCGCAACTGGTAATGCACTATGGAGCAGAGGATTGCCGCTGGTGGGATGATTGTGACAAAGGCGGCACACGGTGTGTGTGTGCGTGTGCGTGTTTACTTCCTTGTCGATGGAGCGGTGCGAGTAAAGAGGAGAGTTCGGACAGCGAGGATGGCGTCACGTGTCCAGAGTAAGTGGAGGAAGAGAGGAGTTTCGAGTGTAAATATGAAACAAAGCAATTGCTTATTTAGAGTTACTAAGGAAGTATTTTTTTTTTTTTTTTAGTAATGATAATAGTTATGACAGTGATATTAATGGCAGAAGAACCTCGCAAGTAGGGGAAGCGACGAAAGCGGGGCTCGGCAGCAACGCAGTAGCTGTATTCCTTCTCACCCTCCCTCCCCAGAAGCACACACCGAGAGAGAGGAGAGAAAGGAGTAAAAATGTATACGCGGAGGAAGAACCAATAAATAATAGTATTAACAAACGATAGCAATAAAAACAATATGGGCAATGGATTAGCTGGAGAAGGTTAGCAGAGGAAGAGATGGGCAGGGGGCGAGCAGGAGGAGAAGAAAGGGAGACAGAGGGAAGCAGAAATCTGAAGGAGAGGAGCCAAGCACGAATGCGTGCGCTGCCGGGAAGACGGTGGTGGTGGTGTGGTACTGGTAGTGTCGCCACTGCTGCTGTTACTGCTGCTGTCCAGAGTGGATTCACAGAGGTTGCTCTCTCTCTGCGTCGCTTATTTTTCTTCTCTCTCTTCTCTTCTTCTCCTTATCTTTGAGGAAGAAGGAATTGACAGCAACAGGAATGGTGGCAGCAACAGTAGTTAATGAAAAGCAGATGCGTCGTTTTGCGTGGGGGATGTAGGGAGTGTGGGGCGAAAGGAAAGGTAAAAGGGGGAGGGGGAAAAAAAAACAAAGAAAGGAAGGAATGGATAGCGAGAAGGGGGATTCTTCAAAGAGAAATGCCGCTTCGATGCAAAACCAAACGGTAAGGGAAAGTCAACGTTGAGAAGAGGAGAGAAGGAGAGAGATAGCGCAAAGGAGGGGGGGGGGGTACAGTGCGCGACAAAGTGTTGATTCCTCTTTACCTTCTCCCGTTTGTACTATGGTTTCCTTCGCTGTGCACGCGCGTGTGTGTGTGTGTGTGTGAGAGAGTGAGTGCGTATGGGGGTGTGCGTGTGAGTGTGCCCTCCGTTCGGTCAGTTGTCAACGTCGTTTCAAGGAAGGGTGGGAGGGAGAGGCAAGCACTTCCGGTGGTACTTAGCCCTTTCCTTTCTTTTTCTTTTTCTACTATACCTAGTGTCTTTCTTCGTGTTTTCAGGGGGGAGGGAAGGGGACAAAGGAAAAAGAGAGAAAGGAACGAGTGGGGGAGTCTTTATTGCTCTGGACGATGAGGCGGGGGCGAGATAGAGGAGGAGGGAGGAGGGAGGAGGGGAGAGTGCGCAGGTGGGGAGAGGATGCCTTGCATAAGCAGACAGAGAGAGGGGATGAGGAGGAGGAGGGGGGAGAGGGGAGGGAAAGGCAGTTCTTCCGTTCCTCCTCCTCACTCTCTCTCTTTTCCGTCTTTCTTGTCATGTCCTCACACGGGAGCGTCCTTCTCTTCTTTCGTCGTCTTCTTTTTCCTTGTGTTGCGTTGGGGATAGTGTTTGGGTGGCACACAAATCTGAAAGGAGGGAGGAGGGGAAGGGAGGGGATGAGGAGAGAGGAGGAAGCATGCGGCTCTCTCTCTCTCTATCCTCTCACGATCACAGGGCCTTCCTAATCCCTTCCCCCTCTGGTCGGTCTTCTCACTTCTGCGGCGTGCCTGCCGCCTCCATCAGTAACAGTCCACTCCGCACAACGGCGAAACGATCGACAATGATGTTGGCCTGGGCGGCCACCTCCTCAACGTGCCGAGTTGTCTGGTCGACCTTCTTCCCCAGGTCGTGTTTGAGGAACACGGCGCCGGCCAGCGCCATCGCGCAGGACCCGCCAAGAAAGCCAGCGATGCGTGGGCCCATGCAGGTGGCGAAAGGTGGACTAGAAGTGAAGAGGAGAGGAGGAGGAGGAGGGGAGGGTAAGGTACGTTGTCGCGGTGTTTGTGATGCCGGAGGAAAAGAGGGAGAGAGAAGGTTGGTGGGGGCTCCGCACAGCCAACATCCCTGCCGCATCCCCAGAGAGGGAAGGACAAAGAAGAGAGGAGATGCGGAGGTTACCATGAGATGGCGCTCCGCTTCCTTGTGCCCCTTCTTGGCTGGCCCTCTCGTTCTCCTTGCTCTTTTCTTCACTGCTCTTTCATGTTTGGCCTTCTGCCTTCTCAGTGCGGCTTGCCCCACTTTCCCCCCTCCTCTATCCCCCTTCCCATCCCTCTGTGGATCAGAGTTGGCAGGGAGGAGCACACCACCACAACACGCGCCATCCTGCACGTGTGGGAAGAGGAGGGAGGAGGGGAAGGGGGAGGGGGGGGTTGGAGAAAAGGAGGAAGAAGGAGAGAGGGAAAGCGACGAGGAGCAAGCGTGGAAGGAAGTGGGGGGGGGAGCGAAAAGGAACATATTGGAGTATAAAGGAGGGCAGAGGTGGTGGTGGGCACACGATGGGGCGGGGGGTGAGGGGGGGGGGGAAGGGAGGAGCGAGGCAGCGTCTCCCCAAGGTGTCACACAAGCGAAAGCAGAAGAAGGAAAAGATAGCAAACAGCATGGAGCCTCCCTCCTCCCTCCTCATCCCCGTCCCCCCACACACACGCGGCGGCCCGCAGCGACCCTTTCCATAACAACACCAACCAACACTTTCGCCAGCACAAAGGGGACAGGGAGGAGAGCCCCTACAACACTTACAACACTAACCACACACACACACACACACACACAGAAAGAAGAAACAGAGGAGGAGGAAGTACTAAAAGAGAGAGAGACCGCCAGTCCTGTCCTCTTCTTTTTCCCTTTTGCGGTCATGGTTCACCACACACACACACACATGCCATGTTATCGCCTTCCCTGCTTGTGTCTACCGTCGTGCTGCGGCGGGGGGGTTGGGGCTGGGGCTGGTCGCACCGCTGCTCACCAGCGGGTGCGCCGCCAGCGCGGCGCGAACCATGCTTGTGTCGGTGCTCACCGGCATACGAATCGGTGAGTCCCGCTGCGGTGGTGGGGGCGTCTGCCGCCGTGGCTTCGCGTGCGACGAGGCAAAGTCGCGGATGGCGCTGCCCTGCCGTTGCGCGTCACCCGTGCTGCTCCATCGCGAGAGGCTCGGCTCCTCCGCCGGGGGTGAGGTGTCCGTGGAGTCGTTGTCGGCCCAGCTGTCGCCCTCCACGTCGGTGGCACCGGCATCAGCAGCAGCAACAGCAGTAGCAGCGACACCGTCCACGTCGGCGGCGGCCTCGGCACGCTTGTCGTACATCTCCATCAGGTAGAGGATGAAGCTGTCCGTTCCCTTTGGCTCGTCTGTGGCGGCGAAGAAGACGGCCGAGGCCACGCGCGTGGTGGCGATGGCCTCGGCCGTTGCCGGAGCCTCCTCGGTGGCCCGGATGTACGCAGCCATATCAACACACGTCGCGGCGTTGCTGTCGTCGCCGAACTCCTTGCGTGCGGCCGTGGCGATGTAGCTGGGGTCCAGCTGCAGTGCCAGGAATACGAGTTGCCCTGCGAAGTCGTTGGCAGAGCGGCCTTCCTTCTCAAACTCATCGTAGAGGCGGAGGAAGGAGAAGTAGTGCTCGGAGCGGCTCGGGTGCGCCGCCGCCGCCGCGGGGAGGGCCTCGTCATCCTCGAGGCTGACAACAGAGACGCCAAAGGCCGCGCTGTTGCTGCCGCGACGCCCGTCGTTCGCGTTGCCGCCGCCGCCTCCACCGCAGTTGTTGTTGCTGCTGCTGTTGTTGCTATTGCTATGGCCGGCGGCGTTATGGCTGTTGCCGGTGGCGTTGTTGAGACTGCTTGCGCCGGCCGCGCGCCACTCCCTGGACAGGCCTGTGCTGGCACGCGACGGGGACGCGTTCAGAATGGCACCTCGCGAGGCCTTCCTGTCGAGACTGTTGGCGTGGGCAGCTGTCTTCTTCAGGATATCCATGATGTCGGAGGTGGTGTCCGTCCAGGCGGACACTGCCATCCCGCGCTTGGCGTCCTCCTCGGACGTGGACGACACGAACGGGGCGGGAGTGCGCGGCTCCGTGGTGGTGGTGGGGCTGGGGCTGGCGCTGACGCTGCCACTCGCGGACGCCGCTGACGTGGTGGGTGGCGGCCGCAGCGTGGCGATGTCCCGGTTGCGCTCGAGGTTGTCGTAGAGGTCGGTGGGCACCAGCGCCCGCGCAGCTTCCGCGATGGCGCCGACGACGACGTCGCAGTAGTCCGCGGCCCACTGCGCCGCCGTCTGCCCGTCGCGGAGATGGCGGTTGGGAAACAGACGGCGCAGGAACTGGCCCTGGCGCTCCTCCTCCTCTCGTTCCAGCTCGTCGCACCACCACGCGGCCCACGTCAGCGCCAGGAGGGAGGATCGCAGCGCAAAGGCACCATCGCACAGCACGAGAATCGCGCAGAGGAGGCGATTCACGTCGGGCAGCCGCACCGCCCGCTGGGCGGCGATGCGGGCCAGCTCGCTGGACAGGAACGGACGCGTGCGCGTGGCGCTTGGCAGGACAATATCGTAGAGGGCCTCGCGCAGGAGGCTGCGGGAGCGCACCGTGACGTGGCTGGGGGCATCAAAGTTGAGGAAGAAGTTCTCGTCGAGGAAAAGCTGGTGCATGAAGACGAGCAGGCTGCTTTGCTCCTTGGTTGTGACGTCGCCGTAGACCATGACGAGGGGGTGGTTCAGTTCAGCGAGCGTGGTGGTGCTCACTCCGGGGTGAGACACGTCCAAGGCAAGGACGCCGAGGAAGCACAGGAGGATCTCCTCGTCGGTGAAGAGAAAGTTCAGCGCAGGATCGCGGAAGAAGAGCGAGGCCATCTGCAGGGAGTCGGCCGCGTGGATAGCGTTGTGGTACGGGTTGACGGCCGAGTAGTACTTGTACAGGTCGGCCAGGAAGTGGGCCAGCTTGCGTAGGTCGACGCTGAGTGTGGTGCACAGCGCAAAGTTGGCAATGCTGCTGCAGCACACGGAGAGGAAGAGTCGTTCCTTGTCCTCCATACGGCTACCGTCATACTCCTTGACGGCAGTGATGTCGAAGTCGAGCTCCGTGACTTCCTCCACGTAGCGCATGGTGTAGGTCAGCGCCCTGTTCAGCTTGTCAAAGGTCTCCTGTGGGTCCTGCAGGGCGGACGAGGGGCGACGGCTCGAGTCTGGTGCGCAGCTCGCCGTGCCGGCCGCCAGTCGGCTGCGGAAGGGGAGCTCCGACACGTCGTAGTTGCTCGCCCGCACCCACTCGCTCGCCGGAACACACTCCTCTTGCATGTGCCGCGCCTGCGGGGCGTGATCGCTGTGCTCCGCGATGAGCCACGGCCGCACGCCCGGGGCCTCCATTTCAGGGTTGAGCGGCGTGAGGCGCTGACGACAGGAGCTGGATTGCGAGGTCGGCGAGCCGCACCGGTCGGGCGACGACAACTGGTGCGGCCCGCCAACAGCCACGTCGTTGCCGCCGCTCTTGCTGATGCCACTGCCGCACTCGCGCTCGGCGCTGCGCAGTACCGCCGTGAGCTTCCGCCGCGTCTCTGGGGAGAGTGCGGTAGTGGTGGTGAGCCCCTTGAGGATGTCCAACGGGTTCGGTTGCCGGCTCGCAGCCGCCGCCTCCATGTTGGTGGTGGACGACCCCCGGTCCTCGTGGACCCGGACGACACGCCCCGCCGGCGTGGGGTGGATACTGGGAAGCTGCGACATGGCAACCTCGATACCCACAGAGCAAAACACGTAGGTTAAACGGGAGGGGACGAGAGAAGGATACACTCGATCCACGGCAATGCGAAAAGGAGAGCACACGCTGAACAGAACAAGAAAAGGAGAAGGACTGGTGTGCCTTGAGAGGGATCGGTTGTGCAACGGGTGCTGACCTATTGCGACAACGGTTCAAGGAAATATGTGTGTGAATCGGTATGCTTACTTCTACTTGAGACGAGACAGGAGGAGACGAGACATATTTCGTGGAGGGGAAGAGGAAGATCGCCTGGCGAGAAGGGATGGCTGAGAGCAACGACTGTAGCAATACAGACAACGGGAGCACACACATATCTTCTTCCATAGTAGCACTTGCACTGTTTCCTTTATGTGTGTGTGCGGCTTCCCCTCACGATGGGCGATACAGGGCGGCGAGAGCAGCGTGGTCAAGGGGGAGGCACAAGAGAGAAAGCGGAGCTTTAACAGAGGAAGAAGAAGGAACGAGAAGAGGGGCACCGGTTTGGGTGTACAACAAGGGTGGTGCCCGGTTGACTTCGCCCTGCCCATCCTCGGGGCAGTTCTCTTGCTTGTTCTTTTTTGCTCTTTTTTTTTTTTTTCTTTTCCCCCTCCTCTGGTCTCGAAACACAGAGAAGGAGCCACAAACAAGAGAGAAGCACCGGAGCACGGGGGCACAGGGGAAGAGAAGTCAGTGGGAAAAGAAGAAGGAAAGCAGAGGTAGCTCCAGTTCTCAAGGTACCACCCTGTGCTCGTTGACTCACAGGACAAAAAAAAAAAAAAGAAGAAGGGGAAGAAGTGAGAACGAGGGGGGGGTGTAAGTGCTTGAGGGTGCCACCGAACTTTGTAAGAGTGTGGGAGAGAAGAAGAGGAAACAAGGAGTGAAACAGACGTGTGTTGTGGTCCAAACGCAGAGGGGGAGGCAGAACAAAAAGAAAAGGAGAGAGGGGCTACATATATATATGAACGCTTGTGGGGTTTCCTTCAATTACAACAGTAGCAAGTTATAATGAAGGACTTTCGCGAGAATGTGCGTGTGTGTGTGTGTGTTTGGGCTTGTGTTTGCGTGCCGCAGCGCACTTCCCCCTCTCGCACGCACACACACACGCATTTGCTTCTCTTCATGCAAACGGAGTGAACTAGCGTTAGAATCGAATTGTGTGGTGTGTGGAGAGTGAGGTAAAGTTACGAAGGAAGGCAGTGACTAGGACGTGAGAAAGGTCGGGCTGCGGGATTGAAGCAGAGAGAAGACAGGGGGGGGGATATGGGGGGTGAGGCCCCCCACCCCAAGAAGGGAGGAGAGAGGGGAGTCGGAAATGGAGACAGACCAAAACGAAGTTATCGCATGCTGCATTATGCCACTGGAGCAACGTGGGCATATCCAAGAAGAAGAGACGTACAATGCTGAAGAAAGGAAGAGGGAAAAGAGGTAAAAGAAGAGAGAGGCCGCCCCAAACACACATCCTCAGAGATAGAGCTCTCGTATCGTCATGATATGTGTATACTGCTACTGCTGGAGTATCCTTCCGTTCCTCTTCCCAATCCGCACGGCGGATAATAACGAACGAGAAGGGTTATCTGAAGAAGAGTGGGTTGGCTGGCTTTCTTTTCTTTTCCCCCTTTTCTGCCTTCTGAAGACGAGGCAGTGGGGATATGCGTGTCACGACATCTATAGATTGCCCTCCCTTTCATCGGCTACCTCGATCCTTACCACCCACTCACCCACCGTCATCGGGGCCAGTATTTCATTCACCGGAAGAGGGTGAGCAACACTGGGTGTCCCATGACTGCGCGCACCTCTGCTCAGGCGTGTGCGTCTGTGGGTGCGTGTGTGCACGTGCGTCTGCGGAGCGCGCTTCCAACTTGGGACAGTGAGCCAAACGCAACTTGCACCGTGGCAAGGGGAGGGGAGGGGGGACCGGACGAAAGGAGAGGGGGGGGAAGGGAGTGGTGAGTGCTTGCCTCAGAGAGAGGGAGGGAAAAGGGGGGGAAGGGGGGAGAAGGAAATCGCTGAGCGAAGAGAACGGTAAGTTTTGACTCGAGAGAGGAACACAAGAACGAATCAGAAAAAGCAGACGCCAAGACGCACTGATCTCCCCCACGCACGAGGTGTGGGAAGGAGGAAAGAGGGAGAGGGGAAGGGGGAGAACGGAAAGTTAAAAAAGGAACAAACAAAGGAAGCGGAAGACGGACACGCGCGCCGAGGGAGTGTGGGGAGTGTGGGGAGTGGGCGGGGAAGATGCTACATGTTACTGCCATGTGTTGCTGGTGGTCAGGGATGCCGGTGGGTCGTGGTGAGGGGTGCGGGACACACTCATGCACTCCACACACACGCACAAACGCAAACCACGCGCGTGTGCTCGCTTGCACACACCTCGGCACGCTTAGGCGACCACCTTGGCAAGCTCGCCGTTCTCCTCGGCGATCTGCATCACAGACTTGCGGCCGCGCCAGTTGTTGATCCACCTCTGGGCGATGGGGGTGGCCTCAATCATCTTGGGGTCCAGCTCGTCGCAGATGCGGTCGCCCGGCAGCAGCAGGAACACAAGCGGGATGGCGACGAGGGGGCAAATCAGGTGGCCTACGATGATGAGCCAGGGCACGTTGGAGAAGTCGCACGGCGTGGACCGAATGTCAACCGGCCAGACGGTCTCCATGAGGATGGCGCCAATGGTCGAGGACGTGGACGCGCCAAGGTTGCTGAAGCTGGCAAGGATGGCGAACATGGTGCTCTCGCAGCCCTTGGGGCACAGACGGGAGATGAGGATGTTCAGGGGCATGTAGTTGAGCATGTAGCAGACCTGGTACACAATGGCGTCGCCGAGGATGTACATGGCGTGGTCCGGCATGTGCGGGCGGTTCCAGCGCTTCACGATGATGAGATCAAAGATGCTGGCGACCACCTGCACAGACGTCGTGATGATGCAGGTGAGGCGGTAGCTGCGCTTCGAGAAGACCATTGCGAACGCGTACACGCCCGCGAGGCCGGCAACGTTGCCGATGACGGCGCCGACAGTCTGGTAGAAGGTCTGGGAGAAGTGGGGGCCGCCAGGGAGGCAGGCTTCGTCGGCCATGAAGAAGTTGTCGAGTGCGCCGGGAATCAGAATGTACGAGCAGAGCTGGATCCAGCCAAAGAGGTTGGCCTTCATGACGTAGAAGGGGATGCAGAAGAAGCCGGTGACGCAAAGCACGACGGACACGACGACGCAGCCGTAGAGCAGCTGGTATGTGGTGCCCATGATGGTGAGCAGCGCGAGGACAATGACGCCAGCCGTCAGGAGCAGGCCGTACAGGCTGATTGTCAGGTTGGTGTTGAAGCCTTCCGAGTTCACCTCCCACACGCCACAGCAGCACGACTTGGGTGGCACCCACAGGCTCTCCACATCCGCCTCGCAGTCGATGGACGAGTCCACGTGGTCGTTGAGCGCGCTAGCGACCGGCTCCACGCTGGGCTCGGACGGCGTGCTGTCGTTCTCGACAGTGACGCCCACCTGCGCACGCTTGCCCTCCGGCGTCGTCGGCTCCGTGCTGTGCTGCTTGTCGTGGAGCAGCTGGACCTCGGCCTCGAAATCGGCGCGGCGGTCGACGCGGTTCGTTTTCTCATCGTAGGTGTTGAAGATGAAGGCGAAGATGCACACGCCGACGGTACCGGCACAGATGAAGGCGCCGACGTAGGGAAGGCCGGCGTCGGAGAGGGGCCCCTGAATGCCGGCAGCGGCGATGGTGCCAATCATGATGAAGGCCCAGACCCACGAAATGAGGTGCGCGCCTGGCCTGGGGTACTTCTTGATGAGGCGGCTGTAGTGGCCCTCGGACAGGACATCAATGTTGGCGATGGCGAACGTGGCCAGGAAAATCATGGCGGCGGCGATCTCGGCACTGGAGGGCTTGGCGGGCAAAAGGCCGTAGACGAGGCTGCATGCGAGGCCAATAATGCAGGAGGCAGCCATGTACCAGCGCTTCGTGTAGCCCATGAAGGCGAGGGTGTCGCTGAGGATGGCGGTGAGCGGCTTGATGGAGAAGCCCATGGAGCTGATGCCGGACATGCGCTGCTGGACAGCGGCGGTCGTCTGGAAGCGGTGGATGAACATGGGGTACACAGAATACGAGAGGATGTTCTTGCCAATACCCTTGCTGAGCATGTAGACGCCGGCCAACGACATTGTGCAACTAGGGCCGAAGGCCTCCATGGCGGGGCCGGCGACTGGGATGTAACGAAAGCACGGAACGACGTCAAACAGCTTCTTGGCCCCTGGGTGGACGAAGCGGCCTTCCACCGCCTCCTCGGCGGAGAAGGTGCCAGAGTGCGACTCCTCCTCCACGTAGTTCCCTTGTTCGGCGCTCATGGTTGTTGTGGTGGTGTCTCTGCGTCCCTCGATAATATCGCTGGCTTGGCTGTGGTTGATGATATTTTGCTTTGCTATATATGTATATACGCCTATACACTCTTTATTGCGTAATTGCGGGGGAAGTGGTGGTTATATGTAATGGAGAGAGAGAGAACAGTTTAGCGAGAGTTTACTGAAGATGTCTTTTAGTGAGTGTCAAGGTGATAGTGCTTGATACCGTTTGTCTACATCAGTGATAGTCAAGACGAAAACATGGAGAAGAGTCGGGATATATAGATATATACAGCAGTTGTCAGTGAAACATGTCGAATGGGAGATCAAGTGAAGCCTGTGCTCCATAAGCGGGGGGTACTTGCACGTATGACACTTCGGTGCTCATGGGATTCGTGTGTTGTTGCTGCTTCCTCATTCTCTTTTTGCGGATTTGCTTCTGTCCCCTATGATTAGTGAAGTCTGCGCGAAATGAACTTCAACACCTCGTCGACGAAAAGGGCAGGCAGGGCGAGAACCAACACAACGCGCCACTCCTTAAAATCGGAGAGAAGCAAAGGCGCTGCCATCAGCACATGCACGGAAAAATATGTGCTGTGCATGCCCGCTACAAAGACAAGTCCGACAACGAAAGCCGCCGCGGTGAGACAAGCATTTGAGGAAGGACGAATTACGACGACGGAGTGGGTCTCGCTAATGGCACCAACAGCCCCCAACACGACAGCACTCAAAACAAAAACGGAGAACGCAACTGTCTGCGCCGCTCTCGCGCCACGCGGGTTCGACGCACCGTCTGCATTGCTGAGCGCGCTCCATGCGTATCCGGCAACGGTTGCGACACCAATGTAGCACCCCAAGACAACGCATCGAAAGACGCGCCAAATTAATGGCGGCATAATAACATCGTGTGCATTGTCGCGAAAGCGTATCAGGACTGGTATGACGAAAATGCTAGACAGGAGGTTTGCCCACAAGACAAGAGGAGGTGCGATAATCACGCAAGGATCTTGACAAGCGAATGTCAACCACGCGTAGACAAAGATATGTGCAACGGTAATGGTGGCGATGTAATGCACGACCGTGCGAGCGTGCGCGCAGGCACCACGATACACCCAAATATTATCGATTGCTGCAGAAAAGCCGATATACTCCCGTTCGCCATATTCTTGAGATGCACGCGTTGGGGTAAAACCATAAAGAGTACCCTTTCCTTCCATCGCGGACGTGTTGGCAAGGGCGACACAGTACCCACATTCGCTCTGCATAATCTCAAAAAATTGCGACACTGCTCCACCGTAAGCGTTGCTTAACAACTCGGTTGTCTGCACCGCTGCGCGTTTCTCAGCCCGCGACATTCTCAAAAAATTGGTGGCGCTCAAGGACAATTTTTTGGTGGCGTTAGGTGTACGGAAAGGGAAAATGCCAGATTTACGACAGATAATTTCGCCATTTCTGCTGCTTTCGCTGGTAACGGCAATTGTGCAAATATTAGCAGCGCGGCAGAATGCGAAAGCACCAGCAACACCTTCGCGTAGCACATTTGTTAACCCACAAATACCCAAAAAAGTGAAATCTGCGTGTGCCACAGATTGCACTTCATCACGCGTTGTGGGGCGAAAAGCAATGCCGAGGCAACGGTGCTCCATTTGATTTATCTTGTCAGCGAACAGATCTTTAAGGTGCTTGTCAAGCGCAACCACCTGCCCTGTGGTGAGCATGATGCGTGTGGAATGTTCCAACAACTCCTCCGCATCACCCTTTGTGAAAAGGCAGGTCACTTTGGAGCTTGTCACGGAAGTGCACAAAACTGCCTCCGCGAAAGCCCATTCACCCTGATATAAATGTGTTTTACTGCGAATACGCCACTGTGCGGTGTAATTCACACTTAACAAAAATTGTTTCGTGTGAATAAATTGTGACGACAACGTTGCACCACTTTCATCCACTAACCCGGCTGCAGTCATCATCATTTCAAGTGCACAATCTTCTGTCAATGATTTCTTAAGGTGGCAACCGTTGCGTAAATCATACGAAATAATTTTTGTGTCGGGGGACACCGTGTGAACCTCTGTGACGAGCATCTGTGAAGGGTCTAATGTTGCGTCAAGGTCGAAAAGGATCGCAGAACAGTGTCCTAAGAAATTAATGAGCCCTGTTTCCGGCGCAATGGAGGTATCCACACGGACATTGTTGTGTACGTCAGTGGCGAGACAAGCCTTTGCAGCACTTGATAAATTATGAAATGTCGCTGTAACCACGATACAATTTGCCAAAATGCACTGCCACAGCACGCGTCGGAAGCAAATCCTACATTCCAAGTCAGTGCGCCTAAAAATTTGTCTTAAGCTGCAAATTAACAAAGTAGCACAAATAAAAATGACTAATTGTCTAAATACTGCATCAAAATGCGCTAGGTCGCATTCACGAAGCATAAACATTTTTTTTTAGCATGGCTGTTTGGTGATACTCGCCATCCACTGCGGTGTTTACAGTGCTACCGTTGGTTTCCAGCAATATTCTGCCCTTTCGTCGTGCGAAATGACGCTCTGCTGAGCTCCATCCCTGGTGTGCTTCCTCACTACCAGTACCGGAGCTTGACTTGCAGTGAGACGCAAAAGGCAGGTGTTGCGTGCTGCGTTCCGCTTGCGACGGGAGGGATTTTGCTGCTGCGGAGGTAAAACTACAGCGCACTGGAACAGCCGCGTGCACGCAATACTTAACTTGTAACGCACGTACAAAGGTGCTAAACACAAGAACACACAAGATTACAACTCCCCCACTGGTGTTTTGTTCGGTGCATGCATTAAACAGCGAGTCAACCACGGCAATAACACCTAAAGCAGCAAGAACACGCTCGGGTCCGTTCAGGAAAAAAAACATTCGCGAGCGTTCGTCGCGGCCGGAGGAAAACGGATGAGTGCTCAAGCCAAAACAAGGCGCCTTGTGTTGCGTCTCAGCCAACACCGTAGGTTTGCGCCAGATAAGCTTCGAGGGTTGTACACACAACATCCAAAAATCGAGAGAATAGTAACGTGCAACCGTAAAGAGCGATGCACTCCTTTCACGTCGTCCTGAATGTCAACAATATTTGTGTGTGTGTGCGTGTGCGAAGCACTCTCCGAATGCAATCACGGTGCGTTTTCGCGCGCTACACTGTCAGCTTTGTGCTCTAAAAATCACGTTTCAGGACCGCAACGAGGGTAGTGGAGGAAGCGTGAGCTGCATCGACAACCCAAGAAGTTGTCCTCCAAATCAGATCGGAGTCCGTCCAAAAATCTCTGACTTCATCAGGCCACCCCCCCTGTCCCCGTCCGACCTCGCCAACTTGAAATTTCATTTTGGTGGCAAAAGGCATTCCTCAGTGGCATGCGGGGGGGAAATGCGTGACGGCGTGACGGTGCGATTGGCAAATAATCAAAAAAAGGTTCCCCCCCCCCCCCCCCAGGTGCCTCCCTGCCACTTGAACACCGCCCATCCCTCCATCGTGAGGGACCGAGGGGTTGGAGGGAACGGGGAATGGGCGTGGGCCCTCAGACTTCCGGGATACCCACGCGCCCCACCCCGACCACTTCCGCCGTGGCATACGTGCGGAGCCCTCCTCCTTCCTTTGAAAGCGGACGGCCCCACAGATACGACAAACACACCTACCCATCTCCCCGCCTTCCCCCCATGATGCCGCCCACCTCACCGTGGCGTCGGGGCCCATTACCTCCAAAAGAGGGAAGCCAAGAGCCGCACTCCAAGCGGGTGCGTTGGAGAGCGGCCAATGGGCTCGGCGCACAGGCCAAAGGCGGCACCCCACTGGGACGGCCTGCGGTATTCTCGACTCCAAACTTAGATCCGCCTATTGGCAGCACGTGTGGACGTGTTGCGTTAATCTGGAAACAGAATCGACTTAACCATCTGCTGCTGTGCGGTGACGTTGAGGTGAATCCGGGCCCTACGGTACGGCGCGTTCAGTGGAACGCACGCGGACTGCTGGCCGGAAAGAAGCTCTCTCCACAGCGAAGATGCTGGACAAGCGACAGATCTCCATCTGCCTCCTCCTGGGAAACACATCCCTACGAGGAGGAACAGCATGGCACCTCATGCAGCAACTGCACCTGTTTCGGACAGCTCGAAATGCCCACGGAGGAGGCGCGGCGGTGTTGGTTCACAACACCCTATCGACCCTTGACCCCCCAAGAAATTGTGGGGCACGGCCTAGAAGCCCACACCATCAAGGCACAGTTCCCCGACAACGCAGTCGTTAGGTTCACGTCTGGATCATTCCCCCAAGACATCCAAAGTCACGGACAAATCCCTGAACCAGCTTCCCAGGAACGACTCAACTCCCTGCAGTATGCAGCTTAGATGCGAGTTCTCACAACCCACATTGGGACAGTTTCCTACGACCCGCTGACGAAGGTCAACGACTCCTCAACTGGAGTTTAGAAAACGACTACTCCATAGTCAGCGATCACGAACAGCACACCAGGATCAAACCGAACACCAACGAACGATCCTCACCAGACATAACTCTCATAAAAGAATGTCAGTGCCTGGAATGGGGCAGCGACGGGTTCAACACACACTCCAGATGGCGCTGGATGTCATCGCAATATGGACGGATGCACACTACACAGAAGTAAACGCCTCGAAAACACACACTACACGCTATTTTTGGGAGCGAGGATCGGCGGGCAGCTTAAACTCACTGTAAATGGCACGCTACTTACAGAGGATCGCACACCACGCATCCCCTGCAAAGGCTTTGGACAACACGTCAGGAACATCCTGTCCGCAGCGTCCCAGTGCCTTGCCAAACTGAAAGCGATATCCGGACGTACCTGGGGGGGCCTTCCAAGGACGTCCTCCGACCGCTATACCTGGCGCTGATTCACTCGAAGCTACTCTACGGAGCAACTGCCTGGTGGGACAAAGCATCCGATTCCGACAGGGAGAAACTGGAAATGATGCAGACGAGAGCAACGAGCATCATCACAGGCATTCCTCCCCTAGGAGCAGCTCGAAACGATGTCCTCAAAGAAGCAAACCCATACTGCCACTGCGGAATGTGGTGATGATTCGGAACCTGAAGTTGTACCCGGGAAACACCGTGCGGAGCGACTATCTCAAAACACTAGCGGAGAATACGTACGGAGAAGGAGACCGAACTCACAAATACATCAAGAGTATTAGGCATGATGA
>JASAOB010002708.1:0-43844 GCA_030849825.1 Herpetomonas tarakana | reverse complement strand
CAACAACAGCCACAGTACACCCCTACACATTAGCCACCCCACACAGAGGAGCTACCCTACGCAACGCCACCGCCCACAACATGGCTGAGGTCCTTCCCACTGTGAACTCGACTCCCCTGCTGGTGAGCGCGGCGCCTTATCCCCATCCCCCGCAGGCACGCGCCACCCACAGCGACCCCAACAATGCCGCCCACGACGGCGGCGACGAGGAGAAGTGGATTTGGGTGCTTGATCCCATGACCCGCAAGCTGCGCGTGCCGGTGCATTTACTGCACCCCACGCAGGCCACCGCCACCAGTGGCACAGTCCCCTCATTGTGCATTGCCTACCTCGAGGGCCGCTGCCGCCATCCCTGGTGCCGCCAGGCGCACGTCCTGCCCTCCGCGATTCCCCAACTTCGCTACGAAGCCCTCAATGCACCGACGTGCTGCCACCTCCACAATGACCCCCATGACATCACCAAGCTCACGAACCGCTTCCGCTACATCCGGATCGTGAACAACGGACCGAGCGGGGACAGCGAGTTGATCCCGACAAGCCGCGTGGCCTCGACCGTGGGCCTGCTCCGCTACCTTGTGCACAATGTCCTGCCCAAGAAGAACAGCGAGGACAAGGACAAGGAGAAGACGGAGGTGGACACCAACAGTATGATCACCACTCCCGCCACCGCCACGGGCACGGCACACGAGAGCAACAACCGAAACGGAGCCACACCCGGCGAGGATGACGTGCTGGAGCTGCCGGCCAAGTTTATCTGCCGCCTCCATTTGGCGCACCGCTGCCGTTACCTGGAGGACTGCAACAACATCCACTTGTGCCGTGAGTACGAGTTGCAGCTGCAGCCCCCACCCCACATTCTCGGTGCCCTCAACGGCGTCACGACATCGACGCGGACGGTCACTGTCGGTGACACGTGCTACACCGTGACACCGCTTGCCGTGGGCGAGGTCAGCGAGGAGGACTTCCGGGCTATCAGCGAGGCACAAAAGTTGATTCACCACAATAAGACCGCCAATAGCATCAACACCAATGCGACCCACAACGCCTCCTCGATGCCGTGGGCAGTCTCTGCGAACCCGTTTGACTCTGCCGTCCCCAGCACCACCGGCAACAGCCCCATGCTCTACGCCCACGGCGGCAACGCAGCCATGACACCCCTCTCGGTCCCGGCCAACGCCAACGGCGGCACCACGATGTTCCCCTCGATGCCCGACTGCTGGCAGACGCCATCGGCCATGAGCAGCGCAGCGCCAGGCAACTCGCCGTTTCTCCAGAGCTCAACGAGCCACTACACCACCTCCGCCAGCACCCGCCTCCGCGTCTACGATGTACGCCCCAAGAACAGCGCCAGCGCGAGCAACGGCCACGGCGGCGAACCTAGCAGCTGCAACGCCTCCATCACGACCAGCCCGCCGCACAACCCGAACAGCAACACTGTCAGGGTAGAGACCAACTCGGCAAGGGCGGCAACAGTCGCGACGACAACGACAACCACCCCGTCAGCTTCCACCCCAGGCTCCATCAACGGCATTTGCAGCAACAGCAACGAGGAGAAGAACTCGGTGAGCACCAGCACGGCCGGGCACACCACGCATGTTGTCGGCCTTGGCAAGCACGCGGTCACCGTGTGCGGCAGCACCGACGGCGACGCCAGCATCTCAACCAGTGGGGCCAATACCCCCGTGACGGATGGCGACTTCACGGCCTTTCTTCAGCGCATGGCTGACACCCGAATCTGAAGTAGGTTGGAGTGGGGCCCCCACCCGCGACGAGGGAGTGAGAGAGAAGGTGCGGGTGCGGGGAGGCACACTTTATCAGTCTGCAAGTAGACGCGAGGGGATGTACCAATCCCCTCCCCTCCCCCCCCCTCCCCTCGCCTCCCCTCTTCCTCTGCCTTCCCCTCTCTCCTTCCTCCCTCTTTCGCATTTTGCACAAGTGAGGAAGACGAAGAGGGTGGGCAGCGCTGAGTAAAAGAACAGGAAGTAACAAGAGGAGGGACTACGTAAGGGGACTTTGATGACTTGTGGCGCGAAATTGGGAGTGTATTTTTTCCTCTCTTGCTATTGTGGGCCCTCCTACCTTCCTCCTCCCCATCCCTTTGGTCTGTTGGCTCTGGGGTGTGTGTGTGTGTGTTTGTGAAGAAAGAGGGCACTCTGGCCACAACGTCTTCTCCCGTCTTTTTCCCTGGTTTCCTCCTCTTCTCTTTAAACCTCCTCCTTCTCTTCTACTTCGCGTCATTTGATATTGCAAAGTGTATTTCTTTAACAATTGTGAGGAAGGATAAACAACACAATCCGCCCCGTTGCTGCGGTGCTTCTCTTCTTCTTCTTTTTCCTCCTTCCCCTACCTCCCTTCTTCGATTCTCCACTCCCCCCCCCCCCCACCCGATAACGTTTAACATGAAGCTTCTTTGCTTTCTTTCTTTCCCCCTTTCTCCCGTTGTTTCCCTTTTGCGCCTTCCACCATCTCGTGGAGGGCAAGGAGAGGTGCTCTTGTGGTGTGCCTCCTTCACTCTAAAAGCAACATAAGAGTAACACGATAGGANCGACTCCCACTTCCACTTCCACTTCCACTTCCACTTCCTTAACGTTTCCCCACCACGTAACGTCGCATCTAAGTGAATCTGTGTTTGAGTTCACTATTGTCATCTTTGTTTTGTATCGATTTGTAGAAGAATGCGTGCGGAGCACTCTGTCCGATGCAGTGCTTATATACGCACACAGACAAACAAGCAGGCAAGGACAGAGAGAGAGAAGGAGGGGCGACCAACACCATTTGCAACACTTCACTTGCTCTTCTCTTTCCATTTTCCTCCTTCATCTTTTCTTTATGTCATCATACCTTTTGAAATGCTCGTTTGCTTCTTCCCTCCTTCTCTTTCTCTTTTTCTTCCGTTTGCTTCACCTGCCCTGTTTGTCGCAGCAACGGACTCCCGGAAGCTTTACTTCTCTTCTCAGTTCTTCCCCGAATGGTACACATTCTCTCTCTCACCTCTGTTCTAACCTATGTACCCTGAGTTCAGTCCCACCCACACACGCACAGGCACATGCCCGACAGGGCCATGGACAGTTAAATAGCTTCCCTCTCCCTCTCATCTTTTCTTCACCGCGCGCTCGAATGCTGTGAGGGCGACGAGGCGAGGGAAAGAGTGCGTAGGGCATCTGGAGGACCAAAAAGGGCAAGGCAACCACAACACCAACCATGGTGTCGAGCGGTCTCGCCTCGCTCTTCATCCGATGCGATTCCCCTTCGTGACGTTTCCCCTTCTTGCAGATGTCGCTCCTTTGCCTTCTCTCTTGACGCCCTGCTGCCCTCCCTTCTTTTGCCGCTCCCCAAGTTCACCACAGCGAGGGAAGTGAATGAGCTAATGCCCGTCGTATCCCCCTCAGCTTTCCTTGGTTTCTTTTCGTTTGCGAGACTCACCTTCCGTCTCATAGAAGAAGTGCGGAAAGAGAGCGAAAGCAGGAGAAAGAGAGCAAGAGAGCAAGAGAGCAAAATCCATTTTCATTATACACCATCCCCTCCCCCCTCTTCCGTCTAGTGCTACCTTGGGTGCTAATATCAATCTCCGCAGAGAATACCAATAACTGCGTGCGTTCTCAATATTCCACCTCACCCGCCCTTCTTTTGCATGTCATTCATACACATTTCCCGAACCCTTTGTGGCTCCGTCGCCTTCCCCTCCCCCCCTCCCCCCCCCAGACCACAACAACACCGTGGAGGGAGTTATACCAAAGGACAGGGTGACAGCACTGATATCTGACCCCAAGGTCGACAAGGGAGGCGATGATGGAGACGCAGATTGCCTTCCTTTTCCAAAAGCTTACTTTCTTATTACTGCTTCCTTCTCTTCTTCCTCTTTCCGTCCCTCTTTAAACGTGTGTATCTCGCGATATATACATCTACGCCTCCTTTTGGTGTTGGGGTGCGGACTCCTTGGCTTCCGTACAAGGGCGGCGAAACACCTTTCTGCGCGACAGAGCGACTTCTGTTTCGTTCTTCCCTTCCTCTCCCTCTTTATAGATAGCCCCCCTCCCCCTCCCCCTCCCCATACCCATACCGTTCGTCATTCTCTATTCCTCCTCCTTCCTTTGATTACTTTCCCGTTCTTATTCTTAGCGATATCTTTATTCCGCTTGCTTTTACCCTTCCCACCGTCCCCATGTCTGTTGTAACTCCTCTCACTCGCTCTTCTTCCTTTTTGGAAGAAAAGGAGAAGCAAAAGGGAAAGAAGTGTCTTCCCGCTTCTTCCCCCCTCCCTCCCTCTCCTCCCCTCCCTTAACCAGAGGGCACCCCGCCAAATCGATTCATCATTATACCTTTCGTTTTCCCCCCCCTCTTTGCGAACACTACTGCCATCACTCCCGTGAACCTGCACATATACACGGGGCACACAGACACACACAGGTACGCAGATACACAGGTACACAGATACACAGGTACACCCATATATGCTATAATATATCCACTCATCAATGCTCGTTATCATTTCTCTCTCTCAATCTCTCCCCGTTGTTCTCTTCCTTGTTTCCTCCGCTTTCGGTTCTCCTTTCACCTCCCCCCTCCCTCCCCCTCCCCCCTTCTCCTACTTGCGTGACGGAAAGAAAAGAGACTCTCTTCTTCCTCTCGTGACCCCGCCCCCTCTCGTTGCGCGTGCCTTCTTGCGCCACTCCATTTCGTGCTCCTCCCTCCTCCCCTTCTTCTGTGAAGCGTTTCCCCACATCCCCCTCCTTGCCTTCCCCCCCTTCCTCTTGTCCTTGTGTTTCTCTTCATTCATACCAATGCCAAATGCAGTCTTTTGTGCGTCTGTCTAATTGAGGTCCCCGCTCCTTCTCTTTCCCTCCAGCTGCTCGACTCCGTATTCTCTCCCTGCCCCACGCTCCTTCACCGCTATCTAGCAATGCTCTCACGCCACTTCATTCTCTTTACCTCTCTCTTCCGTTTCGTAGAGGTGAGGTATGGCTTTATGTCGCGCCAGACGACTGTGTGCAGTTCGTGCTATCCGCCTCCCCTCTCTCATGTTCTCTTCACCACTCTGGTCTTCTCGCTTTGCCTCTACTCTTCCGACTTCTCTCCCCTGCTCCTCGCACTTCACCTACTACCTCCTTCCTTCTCCTCCTGTGGTGGTGTGCTCTCTGCACGTTCGTGCGTTGTACCAGAGCACTCGCTTGCGCTCCGACGTGTGACGGCGCCATTCACAGTCATCTGCTTCATCGTTTCTCCAAGAGAAACAACAACAACTTGTGTTATTAACTCTTCCCATGCGGCGTCTCCGCTTGAATGGTGGTCGCTGTCCAGCACACATTCGCGACCCCGACGCGCGCGCGGGGGACGGCGGTAGCGGTGGCGTCTAACAGAGAGGGGAAAGGTAGGGGAGAAGGAACGCAATCAGAAGGAGAGAAAGAGAGCCAGACTCCCCCCTCCCCTCCACACCACCCCTCGACACATGTGCACGTGTACGGCCGAGTAAAGGTCGGCGGGGAGGGAGGAGAGACGCGAGGGCGGTCACTTGCCTGCTGTGTAGGAATCATCAGCACCGGAGCACCGAAAGTCTCTCTTCACATGGGGAATGGATCAGCAATCCAAAGTGTGGTTGCACACAGACAAACACACACACACGTGGCCTTTCCTGCCAAAAGTGTCATGGGAGTACCTTCCTCCACTGCCCTCCGAGCCTTTCTTCCTCCCCTCTGCTCTCTCTCTCTTTCCTTTGTGTTTTCCGCTTATGTGCATCAGGGAGTCGCCATTCTCCCCCCCTCACTTCTTCTCTCTTTCCTTTAAACATCACCCTGTGCTGATCACAGCATCCCGTTCAGCCCCCTCCCCCCCCTTCCTCTCTCCGTTTCTCTCTCCGCATTTGCCTCTCTCTTCTCTCCACTCCACCTCCCTGTTACACATGTTGGCGCGAATCCCCTTCCCCCCCCCCCTGGATGTAGGCATATCTTTGCCTCCGCAGTACGGCGCAAGAACAGCCGAGCACCACAGCGATTCTTTGGAATACGTGACTCGGCAAAGCCCCTCCCCTCCCCTCCCCTCCCATGCAAGTCAAAATGGATAGTAGCAACATTGTGTAGACGAGTCAGCGGACACACATGCATGCGTGTATGTGTGTGCTGATGGCGCTCCTGCGTGCGCGCGCACGCGGTTGTTTGTCGCCGGCTGCCATTGTTCGGTGCGGGGAGACGGCTTTCTGGCTTCCTGCCACAAGCTAAGAGCGGCGTGCGTGTCGGCAAACCTACTCGCCCACATCAATCCCCCCCCCCTTGCTCCATCTTATCCACGAAGCACCAGCAATCCTACATCATACATTCATATCTTTGAGTTGGCCATCTGCACTCTCCATAGACCCACTACTGCTCCCAAGCGACAGTGCGAGAGAACACGCAGTAGCCGAAACCGAAGACTGCTTTCCTCTCCTACCAGCTGCGATGCCACAGGAGACGCGACACACCGCCGCGCATCACCGCGACAGCCGTCTCCACTCCGTGGCGGAGGCGTACACATCCAAGCCCAGCGCACGAGCAGCGGCGACGGCAGCGTCGGGGCGGACACACAAGGCCCAGCTGCACGACACGTCCTTGTCGTCTGCTGGAGTCTCCACCTACGCCGCCACCCCCACGAAAAAGGAACGACACGCAGGGATGACGGCAAGCCGACCCCCGCCCATATACCTGAGCGCGTACCTGGACGCAATGGAGAGCACCTTTGCCAACGTGTGGGGACCGCTTGGGTTCTTTGACCTACCCGAGGTGGACTTCCACGCCTTTCTGCGCATTCTGCGTCGCTACTACAAGCGTGTGTTCGCCAACCCGTCCGAGCAGGCCTACTCGGAGGATCTTGGCGCAGAGGACGACTCCTTGCTGGTGCGCAACGGCCTGTGGCGTGGGCTGAGCAACAGCGTGTTTTACTGCTTGACGGTACTGGACCCACGCCGGCCGCGGGCTTGCGCGACGCACCCGTCGGATCTCGAGGTGCGCACGGGCGGGGTGGAGGACCGGTACGAGGTTGTCTACAACACTTCTCCCAAGGACGACGGCGAGGCTGTGGCACAGGGGGTGGAGGGCAGGCACACCTACTATGCCACTCCGTACGTTCCTGTCCCTCTGCGCTGGAAGCAGACGAGCGACACGCCGCCTTCCCAGCGGAATGGGAGGGGAGCAGAGACCAGCTCCGCTGAGAAGGGGGGCCCGTCGTCGTTGGGAAGCGGCGCGGAGGACGAGGGCGGGGGCCTGGCGCGACTGCACAGCCGCCTCACCGACTTGCCCATCGCTGACTGGTATTTGACACTTCGCTGCCTCGCCCAGGTGGGCTACAGGCGGGATGCCTTCTACACGCAAACGCCGTCGCAGGGCAGCCCCCACGAACTGCTGCTGGCGCTTCTCTGGCTGACGAAGAAATACGAGCTCATCGCGGTTGCCGAGTATGTTGAGCTCAACACCAACTACAGCTTCTTGCTAGAATACCATGGCGAAGGGGGCGAGTCCCAAGCGGAGAAGGAGGAAGGCAAAGGGGGGGAGGGGAATGCGCTCCTGGCTGGCTTTGGGTTGGCGAACTCGTGGCCGCCCACCAGCACGTTTGACGAGGCAGCCGCCATCGCCGACCGCCTCGCCCAGATCGATGCTCTTGTTGGCCCTACTTCCTCTGGAAGCGAGAGAGGCCGTGCGGCAGGTGGAAAGGACGAGAAGACTTCCGCTGCCGTGCGGCGCCTCATGGCTATCCAGAGGCTGGTAGCGCTCTCTCTGAACCGCCTGCAGCACGCGCTGGAGCAGCGCGCGGAGCAGGCGAGTGCCCTGGGCTTGCACTGCGCCACGGACTTGCAGCTGTGCCTGCGGGAGCACCACACTACCTACATGCGTGTGCTCGAGGGCCTGCGCCACGTCTCTCTGATGCCTGCCCGCGTGCAGGGGCGGCTCGACCATGTCGCGGAGTGCGGGCTGCTGGTTGCACAGGCGCTGCGCCGGGTACCGCCGCTCATCCGCCCGGAGGAGGTTGTCGCGGGCTTGAAGGAGGACGACAGCACGTGGTTGGCTGAGCAGGACAACAACGCGGAGGATAGGGAGGGGAAGGAGACGGAGAATCTCGCGGCCGTCCTGGGCCGTTTCCGTGCCGCGCGAACGAAGCAGTACCTCGCAGACAGGTGGAAGTCCATGGTGCGCCAGGAGCGCGCCGCCCCCGTCCACGACGCCGACGATAAGGCTACCAGGCACCGCCCAGCCTTTGCCCTTGACGGCAACGCACAGTACCGCGAGGAGTGCCGTGTGCACAACAACGTCATCAGTCGCTACTCCCTCGGCGCTGCACTGGCGGCCGAGGTGATGGTGCTGCAGTGCCAACAGCAGCGAGAGACCGAGCGCCGGCAGTCGGACCCCTCCTTCCCCGCCTCCTCCTCTGGACGGGGGAAAGGCCCAGTGAGGAAAGCCACGCCCGCCGTGACGACGCTGGCGTTGGTGCCCCTGACGCTAACCACCACCGCCGTCGGGACCCAGGGCCGGGAGGCAGTTGTCGGCAGCCAGTCCATCCAAGCGACGGAGGTGGGGCCACCAGCACCAGGGGCGACAACCTCGGCCCGCGTCGAGATGGCGCGACTGAGCGCCTTGCAAAGGGAGCTGGAGGGGTTCGGCGAGCAGCGCCGGCAGGAGAGGGTGGCGCGTTGCCAGCACATGCTGAAGCAGCTGTACCAGGTCTATGGCATGCGTCTCGCGCTCGGCTGCATACCGGCCAAGGCCAAGGCCAAGAAGGCGTCACAGCAGTAGGTAGTGCGCCGCTACCAGCCTGCACACGACAGTGGGCCGCCACTCTGCCACACACACTCGTTGTTGCTTTTGTGCCTCCATCGTACCACCACCAATTGCCTTCCTGGGGAGAAGCCGAAGAAGAAAACAACGGAGCGAAAGCAGCACGCCGCAGTCGCCTCCAGTGCTTTCCGCGGGAGTGACACTGACCCTCGATCCGTTGCCTCTCTCCTCCCCCCCCTTTTCTGCAAACCCGTCGCGAAGCAGCAACCACCACCCACGAAGCCCATTTCAGGACATACATAATTGCTGAGTTTTCCTTTTCTCTCTTCTTAGCTCTTGTTCGTCTCCCTCATGTCGCGCGCAAAGGGGGAGTACAAAATAGTGCTCCTCGGCGAAGGCCGCGTGGGCAAGACATCCATTCTCTCCCGCTTCATCAACGACTGCTTCGACGAAAACGAGCAGAGCACTACGCAGGCCACGATGTACAGCGTGAAGGCTGTTCCCATCGGTGCGCTCCCCTCCTCCTCGCCTGCCTCCTCTTCGTCCCTTACCACGTCGGGACAGCAGACGGTGAGGTTAGCGGTGTGGGACACCGCCGGCCAGGAACGCTTCCACGCACTGGCGCCAATCTACTACCGCAACGCCGCCGGCGCGATGCTGATCTACGACGTCTGCGACGCGGACTCTCTCCGCAAGGTGCAGACCTGGGTGAAGGAGCTGCGCACGGTCGCCGGCGACCGCATCCGGCTTGTCGTCTGCGGCAACAAGTGCGACCGACCTGCCAGCGAGCAGGAGGTGACCCCGACTGAGGCGCTTGCCGTTGCCGCTGACTTTGGCGCGCAGCACTTCTTCACGAGCGCCAAGACAGGCATCAACGTTGCGGAATCCTTCAGTGCCATGGCCACCATCGTCCACGCGGACGCGGTGCGGAACGGCGCTGACATCGGCAGAGGAGGAGGTGTCTCGGCGGGTGCCGTTGGTGGCTTGCAGGACGGCCCAAGACCCTACGAGACACCGGGCCGCCGCCGCCGCCGCCGCGGAGTCGCCGTTGACGATGCCGGCGCGGACGACCTGTTCACGGATTATGGCGGGGACGGTGGGGGACTGCGCAGTGCGGCAGACTACGACGGGTTCGGGAGCGGGCCGCGGGCACCCCGCGCGGCACGCCCTCTGACCTTGGAGGAGATGCGGCCGCCAGAGGAGCAGCGCGGGCGAAATCAAGACAGCAGCAGCGGTGGCTGCTGCTGAGAGGGGGAAGATGTGCGTGGATGGTTGTTGTTTGTGAAGAAGAGAGATGATTCTACCTGTATCTGTTCCTGCCCCCCCCCCCCCCCTGGACACTGGTGTGTTCGTGTTCCGGCAGGGTCCACTTATGCTTTCCTTGCTCCCCGCTCCTTTGTTGCAGCACTGCGAAAAATGACAAACCCACCCGCAAGGATGAGAGTAGTCACAGTGAAAGCAGAGCGATGCATGGGAAAAGGATGCGTCGTGAGGGAAAGCGAAGGCTTTGTCTGTGGCGGAGGTCCATGCCCCCCCTCCCCCCCTCTCCCCGTTACTTGGTCTTCTCCCTCTCTCCCCCTTTTCTTCCAAGATAGCCGACTCGTGATCTTAGCTTTCGTGGGTCGTCTCTGTCTCCCTCCTTCCCCTCTCTCTAGCATTCCTTCCTTCTTTTTCTGCGGCGTACATACATACATATATATATATTGTCTTCCTGGACTCCCTCGTCAGTTTTGGTTTTGACCTCATTTATCTCTCTCTTTCCTTCTTTCCTTCTTCTTGTGACGGGTCGGTTGTCGTTGGTCGGGTGCTGCGTCCTCGTTGTACTCTGTCTCCCCCCCTAACATAAATAAAGGTTGTGTTTTGGTGCTCTCCCCCGTTGTTGTTGTTGCTGACTCCACGACAGACCGATGCTGCACGACCGCGTAGAGGACCTCAGCACGTCGCAGGGGGCGTCGGTGCGCTACCTCCTCGCGGCGGCGTCAAAGGACACACTGCAGACGACCCAGTCCACGCTCGAACAGATAGCGAACCGCAGCGTCGAGTATGGTCGATTCACCATCATGGCCGCCGTGGGCTCCCTCCTGGCCAACCGCAACGACAAGCGCCAGGCCATCGCCGCGAAGCTGGTGACATCGGCGCTGGAGAAGCCCAACGGCCTGACGCTCGTGGCGGCGGCCATGGACGAGGCGAACACTGCCGTGAGCAAGGAATCCCTAACGAGTTTCATGTTGAACGATTTGAAGCTGACGCCAACGCAGCAGCTAACCTTCGCCACTGCCCTGTCGCTGGGCAGCGCGACGGCCAAGGCGGCTGCCACTGAGTTTCTGCAAGGCTTCACCGTGCCGCCGGCGATGTTGAAGGAAGGGGACGCCCAGACCCGCGCAGCGGCGCTGCTGGTGCGCCAGGTGGGCTCGCTGCAAGCGCTCGACGTGCAGCTGGCCCCTGCGTGCTCGACGGTGCTCCTTCCCCCGCCAGCGTCGCGGTCTGCCACCGCACAGGTCAGCGTTGCCAACGTACTGCGCGAACTGGGCACCGGCTGCGTGACAACCCTGGCCGACTCCCGCGAGCTGCTCTCCATCTTCCCCCACAGCTTCACGGAGCGCGATGTCGCGGACGTGCTTGGCTTCTTCGCGTCACAGGGCACCGCACCCAACGATGGCACAACATACACGGCGCTAATGACGGCCTCGGGCAAGGCGGCGCCAAAGGCTGTCAGCGGCAACACCTCGATCATGAACGCGATGCCGTTGCTCGACGCGCTCCACGAGGGCAATGGCGGACTCGACTGGGACCTCGTGATCAGGCTGCTCGACCAACCCACCGAGGACTCCTTCAAGCAGAAGAACATCTCCGTCGTCTTCGATGCCTACCACAAGTTCAAGTCCGGCAGCAGCGAGTACCCCGCTGTGAGTCTCTTTCTTGGCCGATGGTCCAACGCAGCACGGCAGCGCGGTGCCCTCGAGTACATTGTGCGCCACCCCGACAAGGTGAACCGCAAGCAGCTCGCCCTTGACGCCCCGGCGGAGCTGTTGCCCACCACGAAGCCTGCCGGCATGACGGCCGCGGAGATGGAGCTGTGGCGCTCCTTCGCGTTTGTCGAAGCCGCCGTGCACGTGGCGAGCCGCGACAAGGACTTCGACGCCGACGTCTTCCGTCCGGCAGCGGAGAAGCTACCGTTGCTATTCCTGTACACGCTGTTCCTGGGCACGTACCCTGGCACCATCAAGAACTTCACCACCATCAAGCACATCCTGGCCAACTTCTGCCCGCCGCTGGAGCAGGTCGCCACCTCCATCATACCCGAGGCGGAGAAGCACAACCGCCTGGACGCCGTCGTCAGCATGCTGTCCGAACTCACGGTGACCTTCCCCGCCCGCACGGCGGATGTGCTGGAGATGGTGCTCAAGTGCAAGTCTGTCGTGAAGCGCTTCCTCAAGGGCAGTGGCAGCCCTCGGCTGGTGGTGGCGCTCGCCATGTGCATGGACGAGGCGGGTGAGCCCAGCGACAAGTGGCTGCAGCGGGCCCTCGAGGGCAAGCTCCACTTTCGCGCGAGCAGCACCGAGAACCGCTTCTCCGTCGCCATGGGCATTGTCGAGGTGGCCGAGATGCTGCACGAGAAGAAGCTGTACGTGGCGAGCGCCACCGCCGCCCTCAACGCCCTCCTCGCCTCCCCCGTGAAGGACATGCTGAAGAGCGTCGTGGAGTGCGCGCGTGGCCTGCTGGCCTCCACCGACTCTCTCTTTCCTGAGGACGTCGAGAACGAGGCGACCGAGTTCTTCAAGAAGATGTACGCCGAGGGCAGCACGGACAGCGCCGTGGCCAAGATTGAGTCGCTGCTGAGGAGCACCAACGCGCGCGACCGCCAGCTCTACGCCTGCATTGTTGGCATCATGTTCGAGGAGAGCACCGCCATCAGCTGCTACCCGCGCAAGGAGCTGCAGCTCTTCGCCACGCTCTACGGCCAGATGATCGCCAAGGAACTACTACCCGCGAACCAGCAGCAGCGCGCCTGGGGCATCCTCCTGCCCGCCGTGGTGCGTCCGAGCAACTACGCCACGGAGGAGTACGGCGTGCTGGCTCTGGAGCAGATCAAGTCGCGCATCGCGGACTGGCCGCAGTACTGCCGCACCCTCCGCCACATCAAGGATCTCGACTTCCGCGTGCCTGGCATCGTCGCCGCCATCAACCGCGGGATCAAGCAGGAGGAGTCGGCCAAGAACGCGGAGAGCAGCAACAATGGCGGTGGGGAGAACCCCCACTCGCCCACGGGAGGCTCTCTGCCTCTCATGGACCCCGCCATCGTCTCCGCCGCCAAGGCCCCTGACGCCCAGCAGCTGGCCAAGGCTCACGACGCCGCCAAGCTCCACACCGTCGACATCACGACACTGGTGACGAACAAGGACGTAACGGCCCCGCCCCGCGTTATCCAGGAACAGATGAACTTCCTCATCGGCAATACCGACATCCACAAGCTTGACAGCAACGCTCGCGAGCTCTCGCAGCTCCTGCGTCCCGAGTACTACGAGTACTTTGCCGACTACCTTGTCGTGAAGCGTGCCGCGCTGGAGCCCAACTACCATGGCATGTACATCGAGCTTGTCAACAAGCTGCACTCCAAGGAGCTGGAGCGCACCCTGCGCCTGGCCACCATTGCCGCCGTGAAACGCCTTCTCGCGTCGGAGAAGATCCGCACCGACACCAGCGAGCGTATGCTGCTGCGCCACCTCGGCATGTGGCTTGGCGCCATCACGCTGGAGAAGAACATCCCCATCCTGCATCAGGACCTGAGCTTCAGGGACCTCATTCTCATGGGCCTTCGCGAGGGCAAGCTGATTGGTGTCGTCTCCTTCATGTCCCGCGTGCTGAACAGCTGCGCGAACTCGTCCTTCTTCGCCTACCCCAACCCATGGACCGCGTCGCAGCTCTGCATGCTGCACGAGATGTACAACCTCAAGCACCTCCGCATCACGCTCCGCTTCGAGGTGGAGCTGCTGTGCAACACGCTCAAGGTGTCCCTGCAGGAACTCGCCGAGTACCGCCGTGAGCACCAGAGCAACGCCACCGGCCTCCAGACGCTGGAGGACGTCTGGAAGACTGTGGACATTGACAACTCACCGGACTTCAACGTGGGCGATGGCGATGGCCTGCCTGACGCGCTCATTGTGCAGCAGCACCAGCAGCAGCAACAGCAGCAGCAGCTGTCACCGACGCCGGACGGCGGCATGCGCGCGAGCACACGCCCGCTGAAGGCCAGCGCCGAGCCCTTCCAGCCCAAGGACGCGTCCGCCAGCGCCGCCGCGAGCCTGCAGAACATTGTCAGCAGCCTCGACATGCCGGTGCGGCCGCCGATTGAGATTAGCCCGGACACGGTGCACATTGACCAGGATGAGATCAACATCGTTGGCGCCGATCGCGAGAACGACTACCGCAGGATGGTGGCAACGCTGCTTGTGGAGACGGTCAACGCGGCCCACAGCAGCACCGGCAACCGCCACGTGACGGTGGCCGTCATCACGACGGTGAACATTACGGTGAAGGACTACGCCCGAGACTCGCAGCCCGAGGACATCCTTCTCGGCGCCGAGGCCATGTCGCGCTCGCTGGCGTCCAGCCTCTGCTTCGCGACAGCACGGGAGACGATCCCCGGCCTCTTGGCCCCCGCCGCCAGTTCCCACGTCAACGCGCAGTTTAGCGAAAGGAGCCAGGACGAGCGGGACCAACTTGTCTCGCACATTCTGGACAACAACACCGACCTCTGCGTCCGCGCGCTCGAGTACATGAGCGGCGAGGAGGCCGCCAAGCTTGTGCGCGGCAAGCTGGCCGACACCATCCGTGCCAAGGCGGTCGCCTTCACCACGAACCAGCCTCTGCCTCTGCCGCAGGACCAGATCGAGGTGATGAACCTGCTGCGCGTGCTCGGCGAGCCACTCATGCCGACGGGCCGCTTGCCGCCACCCCACCGCGAGGTCTACAACGACTTCTTCAACAGCCTGCCTGTCGTCTCCCTCTTTACGACCAGTCTGCGCGGCATCGAGGAGGCGGTGACCAAGTACTACAGCCAGGAGAACTACACGGTGCTCGACATTACCTCGGAGCACTTTGTGGACAGCGCGAACGAGAGCCAAGGCGCGATCCGCCAACGGCTGACCAACATTATCAACTTTCCCAGCGAGGCCGCCATTTACTACGTCAGCCCCCTCTTTCAAAAGGTCATGGCGCTCGCCGGCACGCTGGACCGCCTCACCAAGGAGATGAACCAGCACAACAAGAGTGTGGCTGCCGCTGCTGCTGCTGCTGCTGCTGCTGCGGGTGGTGGGGACGCCACCGCCGCCGCTGCCGCTGCCGCCCCGCCCCCCGACAACACGGAGACCGTCCGCAGCATGCACATCGCGACGCTGCTGAACCAGGTGTACCTGTTCATCCTCCACCACTGCCTCGAGCGCGGTGGCGACCCGGTCCGTGAGGAGTTCACCCGCCTCTACCTCAAGAACGAGCACAAGTACAGCTACGCCAAGTTCACCACCGATCTCATTCGCATCAAACTGCTCAACACGCTCCGGCTGGACGAGGACCTCGCCCGGGCACTTGTCTCGGGCGGCTCGTCGGCGTGGGTCACCTTTGCCGGCGACCTCATCAACGCCGTCATCATCAAGGACAAGCTCGCCTCGGCAAAGAAGGACCTGCGCCAGACCCTCAGCGCGCTTGATGGCATCGCGCGCTCGCGCAACACGCACCGTCCGCCGCAGCCGTCCTCGCCCGCGTTCGTGGCGACGCCGCCTGTGATGAAGAGCGTTGGCGCGAGCGTCACGAAACTGGTGGTGCCGGTCACCCTGCCAGGCGAGGAGAAGGCAGAGGAGGTGGGCAAGCTCGTGGACGACTGGATCGCCATCTGGTCGCGCTCCCGCTCGCACCGCCACCAGAGCGACGACCGCAACCCCTCTGTCGACTTTGTCAAGACGCTGCAGCAGCACGGCATGCTGGAGACGGCGAACCTCTCCGTGTTCCTCAGCATCGCCATCCGCTACTGCGTGGAGCACTACGCGACGACGGCGCTGGAGCTGGAGCGCGGGAATGCCGCGCAGGCCGAGGCACCGGCCGTGGGCAAGAAGCCCGGCGTGCCACCGCCGCACCGCACCCCGTACGAAGCCAAGGCCTTCCTCAAGTGTGACGGCTTCACGGACCTCGTGTTCGTCCTCCTCCGGTGCTGCTCCCTGCGGTACGAGTCGGGCCGCGACCACCGCGCCGAGCTCACCCTGCTGCGCCGCGTGCTGGAGATGTTTGCGCGCGTGCTCACGCAGCACCACGACGCCATCGCGCAGCGGCAGACCCCTGGCAAGGAGTTGGCGGCTGGGTCCGCCTACATGCCTGTGTTCCAGCAGCAGCCGTACGTGCGCCTGCTGAGCAACATGCTGCTGACTATTCAGCGCCAAGAGACGCCCGGCCACCGCGAGATCGCCGATGGCATCACGCAGGCGTTCGAGACGGTGCTGCACCGCCTGCAGCCGGCCGAGTACCCCGCGTTCTGCTTTGGCTGGCTGGAGATTGTGGCCCACCGCGCGTTCATTCCACGGTGCATCCGGTCAACGGACCAGTGGGGCCGCTACACCGACCTTCTTATCGACGCCCTCAGGTTCATCGAGTTCCTCACCCAGGGCAACGCCATCTCCCCGAACGGCCTCGTCTTCTACAAATCGGTCTTCAAACTCATGCTCATTCTCCTCCACGACTACCCGCAGTTCCTCATCACGCAGCACTACCCCTTGTGCGATGCCATCCCACCCTACTGCGTGCAGATGCTCAACACGGTGCTCTGCTCCTTCCCACCCGAGATGCGCCTGCCGGAGCCGTTCCAGCACGTGCCAAGCGATTCGCCAGACATGAAGAAGCCGCTCGACACCAAGGTGCAGGTGCAGTGCATCAAGAATACCTTTGCCGACTACCCCGACCTCGACCTCTCCGTCCTGGAGCACTATGTGGCCAAGGACGACGAGGTGATGCCGGAGTCTGCCATGAAGCCGTACCTTGATGTGCTCCTCGCGCAGACGACCCGCTGGCAGCTGATGAGCGCAATCGTCTTGCACGTCGCCTTGAGGTACCTTGAGGCTCGCAACAACGAGATTGCCGCCGACTTCGCCAGCAACACCAACGCCATGCGCTTCTACCGCTACCTGTGCCGAAAGTTCACCACGCAGCATCGCTACCACTTTCTCTGCTCCTGCGCGCGCCACCTGCGCTACCCCAACATCCAGACCAACTTCTTCGCCAAGGTGGTCTTTGCCCTCTTCCTGCCCGACCCCAGCGTCGATGCCAAGACGCAGACCTGCTTCCAGGAGCAGATCACCCGCGTCGTGGCGGAGAAGACAGTGGTGGTGCAGCCACACCCGTGGGGGGTGCTCAACACCTTTGTGGAGATCATGCGCGATGCCGAGTTCGACTTCTGGTCCAAGAGCTTCACGCACACCCCGCAGCTCGAGGCTGTGTTTGGCAAGCTGCGCCGCACGGTGGACAACCGCAACAACGCCACAGCTGCCGCCGCCGCTGCTGCTGCCGCTTCTGGCGCCAACAACAGCCACGCTCAGCAGCAGGCTGCCATGCGCAGCAACGGGATGAAGAAGTAAAGCGCAACAACAACAACAACAACCAAGCAGGAGACGATGTACGACGCGCACGAGGGATGCCATCTGCGCGACAGAGAGCGGGGTAGCGTGGAGAGAGGTTAGGAACTTTCTGTGCAGGCATCGACTTGCTCACTCGGACTCCTTCAGCGACACCTCCCTCTCGTTTCCCCCTTCCCCCTTTCCCCTCTTCGTCTTTCGTTCGGCGAGGCCCCCTCCCCCCCTCACCGCCCCCCCCTTCTTTCTTTTCTTTTCCCGTATAGAACACTAAGAGGAGCTCTTCTTTCCTTCCCGTCTGTCTGCTTCTCTCTGCCTGTGTATGTGTCAGCGTTTCTGTCTGCCCTCCCGTTTTGTGTATGGCGCACTATTGCGTTGCTCTACCTCCCCTCTATTACTATTCTCATTCTCTCCAGAGTATGTCCCTCCCCTCCTTTCTTTCCTTTCAGAGTTCTAACCCTTTCCCCCTTCCCCCTTCCCCCCTAACAACAACAAAAACGGCAAGAGAAGGATACTGTCCAAGTGGAGAGAGAGAGGCAAGCAAGACGAGCGTGCGTTTGTGTGTGTGTGGTGCTGAGGAGCGAGGTGTCTGGCGGAGTGGGAGGCCGCAACTGCTCTTTCATTTCGTGAGAGGAAAAGCTACTCCTGCTCACCCATCATCCTGTCGACACTCAACCTTGGCTTTCGGGCCGTCCCACTCACCCTCGAGCTCTGCTAACGGTAACACCTCTCTCTTGCCTCAGGTTTTACTTTCTCCTTCCTACTATTCTTCCTCGCTCTGCGTTTCTTGCCCTCCTTCACGATGGGCCTGCTCAAGCTTTTCACGGAGAAGGCGAACCACCACGCCCTCAAGGCCCTCCTCGCCGCCTTCCACCTGCGCCGCCCACTCGAGGTGAGCCTCTCCGGCTCGTACAACCCGCCGTACATCCAACTCCCCACTAGCAAAGTGCCGCTGTTCAGCGCGAACGAGATGGCCAAGGCGGTGGTGCGCCAGGGACCCGCGCCGTCTTGTGGCGAGGGGCAGGCACCGACGCCTGCGCTGGACGCGGAGATGGCTAAGGTGTACGCACCCACGCCCGCCGGCGCCGAGCCCTCCCTAAAGGAGGAGGAGTGGCTTGACTGGGAGGCCGTGACGCTGGCCCCGGCTGTCGCACCCCTTTACAGCGAACGCCACGTGACGCCCGAGGCGGTGGCCGCGCTGCGCACCCTCGACGCCGCTATCCACGAGAACAAGGAGCGTGGCGTGTGTCTGGATGCGGAGGGCAAGGCCTCCTACCTGGTCGACACCGTCATCTTCAGCGCGGTACTGCCCGCCCTGTGCGAGGGCGGCCTCCTGCCCGAGGCGCAGAGGGCCGAGGTGCCGCACCTGCTGAACTGGTTCGCCATGTATATCATGCTGCATGAGGAGTCGCTCGCCTCGGCGAACGACGCGCTGTCGGTGCAGGAGCTCGGTGACTACCTCCGCGTGCCCCGCAGCTACGCCATCTCCCCCAAGCTGGACAAGGTCTTCTTCGCAACGACGCCGATCTACTATGTTAACGCGGCGCCGCACATTGGCCACGTCTACAGCACCCTCATCGTCGACGTCCTCGGTCGCTACCACCGCATCAAGGGCGAGCGCGTCTTCGTGACAAGCGGCACCGACGAGCACGGCCAGAAGGTGGCCGAGGCCGCCAAGAAGCAGAACATGACTCCGATGGACTTCACGACGGTCGTGTCGAAGGAGTTCCAGGACTGCTTCCGTGAGATGGGCTACGAGATGGACTACTTCATGCGCACAACAAAGGAGACGCACAAGAAGACGTGCCAGGATTTCTGGCGCAAACTCGAGGCCAAGGGGGACATCTACATGGGCAAGTACGAGGGCTGGTACTCGGTGAGCGACGAGTCCTTCCTGACGGCGCAGAACGTGACGGACGGCGTCGACAAGGACGGCAAGCCGTGCAAGATCAGCCTGGAGAGCGGTCACGTGGTGACATGGGTGGAGGAGGAGAACTACATGTTCCGTCTCAGCGCCTTCCGCGACCGCCTGCTCGAGTACTACCAGAGCAATCCCGGCGTCATCGTGCCCGAGTTCCGTCGGCGCGAGGTGATGAAGCTGGTAGAGAAGGGCCTGTTCGACCTCTCCGTCTCCCGCAAGCGGGAATCGGTGCAGGGGTGGGCCATCCCCGTGCCTGGCAACGACCAGCACTACATCTACGTCTGGCTCGACGCCCTTGTCAACTACTACACCTCTGCGTGCACCAGGCTCGACGCCGATGGCAACGAGGTCCTGGTCGACGACTTCCGCGAGCTTGAGCGTTGGCCCGCCGACGCGCACGTGGTGGGCAAGGACATTCTCAAGTTCCACGCCATCTACTGGCCGGCCTTCCTCATGTCCGCTGGGCTGCCGCCGCCAAAGAAGATTGTGTCGCACGGGTGGTGGACCAAGGACCATCGCAAGATCAGCAAGTCCCTCGGCAACGTCTTTGACCCGGTGGAGAAGGCCAACGAGTTCGGCTTCGACGCGCTCAAGTACTTTCTTCTGCGGGAGTCGAACTTTGCTGACGACGGCGACTACAGCGACAAGAACATGGTGGCGCGCCTCAACGGCGAGCTCGCGGACACCCTTGGCAACCTGGTGATGCGCTGCGTCGCACCGAAGATCAACGTGAAGGGCGAGTGGCCCGCCCCGGGCGCCTACAGCGAGCAGGACAGGAGCGTGATCCAGGCCGTCAGCGACCTTGCCGGCACCGCGGACCACTTCTACTGCCTCCCCGACATCCAAAAGGCCCTCATCGCGATCTTTGACGTTCTCCGCGGGCTGAACGGCTATGTGACGGAGATGGCGCCGTGGAAGCTGGTGAAGTCCGACCCGGAGCGCCTCAACACCGTCCTGTACGTTGTGATGGAGAGCGTGCGGGTGTGTGTGACGCTGCTGCAGCCGGTGCTTCCCGTGAAGTCTGCGGAGATACTGGACATGCTGGGTGTGCCGGCGGAGAAGCGCGTGGGGGTGGAGTTCTTCGCGTATGGCGCCATGCCCGCCGGTGCGAAGATCCCATCACCGAAGGAGGGCTACGTCGTGTTCCCCAAGATCCATCTGGAGAGCGAGGCGGCGCCGGCGTCCGGACCCGCGAAGAAGGCGGCCAAGTAAGACGGCGAGGAATGAAGGAGGTGAGATGCATCGCCGTCTTCCCAGCGAAGGCAGGGACGCCGCAGTGTGGTGCATGCACGCACCCCCCCCCCCCCAGCTGAGACGACCAGGACCAACACAATAACCATGTAGGAAGTGGAGAGGAGGCAGAGCGCGCGGTAACGCAAGCGACGCGAGCGATTTAGCCCCCCCCCCCTCCTCATCCCCCCTTCCCTCCTTGCCCCTTCTCTTTTGTGCTACGAGTACACATAAGGCATACTTATGTCTCCTCCCCTTTCTGAAGCGTATCTCTCTCTCTTCCTATATTTTGGCTCGATTACTCCTCCCTCGCACCCTCCCATGCACGTGTTGGGATCGGATTGTTCTTGCTCTCGCCTTCGTTCCTCCCCCCCCCTCCTCCACTCCGAGCGACTTGCATGTGTGTGTGTGTGTGTGTGTGTGTGTGTGTACTTCCGATTCTGCTCTGGCAGCGCACTGATTTCCCGAGAGAAGAAGAAGACGTTCACATTCGAGTTCTGGCAACATCCACAGCATCCACAGAGGCGAGGAAGCTGCACCGTCGGCAGTGTGTCCCCTCTTGTATGGGCGACTTCACCTCGTTGTAATACACGTCAATCATCAACACACAACGAAAAAGAAGAATAGGGATAGACACGGACATACTGAGGCCACCCTCGAGCCCATCCTCCCCCCCTCCCCCAATCGAGAAACAGGACAGCGCACAGCATGGGGGGCACACGAGCGAGAGAACACAACATCGACCACCACCAGCCGCTGTCGCCGGCCCACCCGCTCTCCCCATCTCCTATCCCCCAGCCCATCCTTCTGCGGGACAACAGCCCTTTGACGTTCCACTCTTCCCCTTTGCCTCCTCTCCTCTTCCTCGCTACAGTGCCTTCTCGTTGCCACGCGACTAGTGTATTTGCTTCGTTGTCCTTTCACTTAATTGTTTGTCGCTTTGATTTCATTTCCCTCGTTTGGTCGGGTATCCCCTCCTTTCTAGCGCCGTGGAGACGCCTCATCCCCCTTTGCTTCCCCCACCCCCCCTTCCTCCTCCCCCATTTGTTGTGTGTCGTGTACAGTGACAGTGGCGCCCTGCCTTTTCTCTCTTCAACTCTCTCTCCTCTCCCTCGCGACTAGAGTTTTCTTCCTCCTTCCCCCCCCCCCCATTCCTCTCTCCTCTCCTTAGAGAGACCGTGACGCGTTGCCAAGAGCGGCTCTTTCTCTCGAGACCACCACCAGAGCGAAAGCAGGGAGAAGGGCCACGTGAGTCCGAACGGCGTCTCGGGCACAAGCAACCGAGCGTGAACCGGGCATTGTGCCAGCAGGCGAGCCAAAGGCAGCGGCGGCTCCACTCTCTCGCAGCAACCAACAGAAAGAAGAGAGAGAGAGAGGAGAAGCAGGATGCCTCCTCGGGTGACTCGTGGTGGGGGGCCACAGAAGCGGCAGCAGCAAGTGATGCAGCAACAGCAACAGCAACAGCAACAGCCCCAGCAACAGCAACAGCACCAGCACCAGCCCCCACAACTGCAGCAGCAGCCGCCTCATCCCAATCAGCCGGCGCAAATGCATCACTTTCATCAGCCCACCACCAACTACCAGCGGCCGTACGTGACGGGCGGCACTGCGGATCGTGGCGGCTACGGGGGAAATCCGGGGATGGGGCAGCAGCAGCCGCCCCCGCCCCCGCAGCAGCAGCAGCAGGGGAACTGGGGAGGAAATGGGTACAGCAACAACGGGCCCAACAGCGCCAACAACAGTATGTATGGCAACCCCCCTCCCTCTCAGCAGCACATGCAGCAGATGCACCAGCCTCAATACGGTGAGGACATGGGCTACGATCCGAATAGCGTGCACAGCACTCCGTACCCGCAGCAGGGCAGTGCGAACAATCGCCAGCAGCAGCAGCAGCGTCGCACCCCTAACCCCTCCATGAACCCACAACAGGGCGGTGGGGCCCCATACTACAACAACAACGGGAACCAGGTACCACCTCCACCTCCACAACAACAGCAGCAGCAGCAGCAGCCTCAGGGCGGCGGGTACGGCAGCCACGGCCCACCGCCACCGCACATGGAGCCGTCGCCCAGCTACAGCGTGCCGCCACAGCAGGGGGTGTATAACGATGGCACAGGCAGCTCGTCCCCTCCTTCGCCCAACTACCGCGGCGGTGGTGGTAGTGGTGGCGGAAGCGGGATGCGTGGGGCGAACAGCGCTGGCAACGCCAACAGCAATTACGCCGGCGGTGGTGGCTACGGACCTCCGTCGCCGCCGCCGCACAACGGGATGAACAACGTGCAGTTGCAAGGCATGTACGGTGGCGCAGGCGGCAGTGGCAACATGGTCCCGCCTTCGCACCAGCACCAACAGTGGGCACCGCCGCAGTCCCCGCAGTCAGGCTACAATAGCGCACCGCCGCCAGCGCAGATGAGCCTGAACGCTACCCCACAACATCAACAACAGCAGATGGACGTCCCGCCACAGCAACAGCAACAGCAGCAGCAACAGCCACCCCAAGGTCGTGGTCGCGGTGGTGGTATGCGTGGTGGCCGCGGTGCCGGCGGTGGTGGTGGGCAGCAGCAGCAGCAGCAACAACAACAGCAACAGCATCAGGGCATGCCGCCACACCAACAGCACATGAATCCCGTGATCGCCACTGGCCCTCCACCCCCGCCCCCACAGCAACAACAGCAGCAGCAGCCTCCCACGCCGCATTACCAGCACGGAGCCAGTATGATGCACGGGCCACAGCAGCCCATGGCACCGCAGCAAGGGCCCCCGCAGGTTGGCATGTACGGCCCGCCACCTGGCGCAATGGGTGGCGCTGGTGGTCCCATGATGCCCGGCGTGCTCCCGCAGGGCGGAGTGATTATGGGCGCTGGCCCCGGCGGCCTGCCCTACGACCCCCGCGGCGGCGTGGCTCAGGTGCCGCCACCGCAAATGCTCCCTGGACAGACCGAGTTCACCACCATTGACGCGGCGAATGAGATTGGCTTCTTCTACAACTTCCTCAAGCACCGCCGCCTGCTCAAGCCCGCTAGCCTGGACAAGTTCATGCCGCCCAACTACGACCCCAGCCGCGACGGTCCTGTCAAGATGGCTATTGACGGCAACTACATGGTGAACTACTTGCGCGGGCGTATGCAGCAGGCCGATCCGCTCTGGTTCCTGCACTCCGTCCTGCCCGACATGCTGCTCGAGCTGGTGAACAGTGAGGTGAGCAAGATGCGGGAGAGAAACCTGGAGCCCATCTGGGTCTTCCAGGGCATCGGCACCAGCGGCGATGTGGAGGCGTTTCTCCCCAGCAAGGATGAGCTGCTGGCGAGGGACTCGGTGTGGGAGACTCTCACGCGCGGGGACCTCCCCGCTGCCGAGGGCGTCGCCGAGGCCTTTGACGCCAGCTCGTCCATCGGCGGCGACGTCCTCATGGCCATCCAGCGCTTCCTGCGCAACGAGCTGAATGTGATGGCGGTGACAGCACCCTTCTTGAACTGGTGCCAGATGGCGACCTTCCACCACGAGGGCGACGCCTACCTCATGGTCGGCCCACCAGAGATGCTCATCGTGCCCTACGACCCCATGCAGGTGATTGTGGAGATCGACCTGGACACGAAGGAGGTGGCCTACTTTGACCGCGAGGAGGTGGTGAAGGCGCTGTTCCCCGATTTCGACCCGCGTGCTGGCGGTGACCGCCTGCTCGACTTTGGGCTGCTCGTCGCGACCCACTCCACCCTCTCCACCTCGCGCGCGCAGCTGCGCCTGAACTACGAGGACATCTACGCCGAGCTGTCGAACCCGACCCCGCACTACCCCTCCCTCAAGAGCTTCATCGCGGCGTCGGTGGCGCTGGAGCCGAACAGCAACCGGGACACGGAGCGGGCCGGCGCGCAGGCGCTCAAGCACGCCAAGGGTCGCACCTACGTCACGTGCAGCGCTGTCTTCTCCAAGAAGACGCCTGACACCCCACTAGTCTACTTCAAGCGCGTGCTGAACCCGGAGCTCTCCAACCGCAACATGCCCAACAACCTCTCCGGCGTCTTTGGCAACTTCCTCCCCATATCCTTATTCTACTTCCAGTACGTGGGGCTGCTCTCTGTCGACATGATGACCATTGTCGCACAGTCCTACTTCCGAGACGACATGCCCGTGAGTGACTCGAAGGACTACCAGGACTTCCTCCCCCGCCTCGTCGCGCTTCGCAGCCAGACACTTTTCCAGATTGTTCAGCAGCTTAATGCTAGTCATCGCAGCCGCCTGGAGAAGGTGTCGTGGGTGCGATGGTTCGAGATGGTCCTGGTGCTCGTCACGACCCCGGCGGAGACCATCATTCTGGATGAGTGGGACGTTAGCAACAGCGACAGGGCAGATGAAATCAATCGAGTGGATCTACAGAACGTCTCCATTGACACGGTCATGTCGCTGCAGCCCAGGATCCCGTGCGTGCCGCTGCAGCCCGGGCTCGGTGGTGGTGGCGGCGGCGGCGGCGGTGGCGCGCACAGCGCTGCCAAGTACTACCACACGACCAACGAAACCTACTTTGGCGTCATGCTCAAGACGTTTGACTTCCTCGGCTACTTCTCCCATAACACCCCGGAGGAGGACATGGACGAGTACCGTAACCCCATCGACGGCAACGACGCGCTTGTGAACGCGGAGAGCAATGAGCTTGTCCAGTCGAGCCGACTGAGGGGCGACAACGGGGAGCCCGTGCCGCGAATAGAGGAGACGGTGAGTCTATCGACGACCTACCTCATCCGCACCTTGCAGAACTCATCCCCCGAGTTCCACAGCGCGCTTATCCGGCTGTCGGAGATGGCGCGTATTAAGCTGCTCAACGCCCTCCCGTGCTCGTACATTCTGGCGGACCAGCACACGGATGACATCACCTTTGTCGAGGATACCGAGGACGCCCCGGAGGTGCTGCTGGCGTCGCGTATCGCCTGCCTCATCTCTATCCCGTACCTGGACAGGTCTTTCGCGGCAGGGGAGGAGAGCAAGTTCGAGTGGGCCCCAGTGTACAGCCGCCACTTGTGCACCTTCTCCGTCATTGTGCGAGCGATGAACCGCGATCTGCGCGAGCTGGTGGAGGTGATTGCGACGACGGTGTTCATCTCGGGCCACAGCGAGTCGACGCTCGACGACTTTGCCTCCCTCATTCCGTACCTGCCTTTCGGGGATGTGCCGTCCACGATTGGCGCACTGCTGCTCCACTACGTGCTCGTCTTCCCGCCAGATTACGAGAAGAGGTGCTCCACCCCGCAGGAACGCTGCGACTACCTGCAAAGCAAGTTCAAGAGCATCCCGAACCTGTCGGAGCAGCTGCGACGGGTGATGACATTCACTTTTCACGCGCTCTACTTCCTCAACGCGTACCGCCGCACCGGCGAGGAGGAGAACCCGTTGTCCCCAGAGCTGGCGCAGATCGGCGCCAGCGAAAGCACCATGGACATCATTGACGAGACATTGAAGCTCATGCACGACAAGTGGGAGCAGCACCTGGAGGGGCCGGCGCCGGTGGACGTGCATGGACTGTGGAGCATGGAAAGCTAATCCGTGGACGAATCGCATTCCACCGTGTGTGTGTATGTGTGTGTGTGTGTGTCTAGAGCGATGCGCAGGGAACGGGAGAGAGGAGCAGCAACGACCCCCATAGGTTTAGAAGGAGAGGGGACGGGGGGAGGGGGGGGGGGGTGCAAAGTGGGGACGAACATATCTCCTTAGATTGTGCAGCTTTTTTGTCTTGGCGCTGCAAAGCAAAGCAGTGCATATTTGTGTATCTCTGGAGATTCCATCCTCTTACTTTTCCCTTGGGGTGACGTTCCTCTCCTTTATTTGTTCTCCTTCGCCGTTGCAGGTACTCCCCTCCCCCCCTCCCGCTCTCCCTCTGCTGCGAATGGTGTGTGCTCCCACGTTCTTGACCTTCTATTGTGTGTGCACATGTTATACCCTTCCTCTCTCTCTCTCTCTCTCTCGATGTTCAGCCTCTGCCACACCTTTCCTGTCCCCTCTTCTCTGCCATCGTGCCAACGAGCACATGCGCCAATCCATACACCTGAGTCGCGCGACTACCGCTACCACTGCTGCCGTTTGCCGTTTGCCGCCCTCGCGAAGGCTTTCCACTTGGGTCGATCCCCTCCTCCCTGCCCCCCTCCCCCTCTGGTCCTTGGCTTGTTTCCTCTCGTTGCGTGTTCCTGTTTTTATTCTCCATCCATTGATCCCTCCCCTCGCCCTTCTGTGCTGTCTGCTTTGGCTGTGTGTGGGGTGTGTGGGTGTGTGAGCGTACTTGTTCCCCATGCTACCCCCCCCCCCCTCTCGTGTGGCTGTCGTCTCGTCCTCCTTCATGAGCCATTCACTTTCCCCTTCCTCTTTAAGGACTGCGTCGTCTCTCTCTCTCTCTCTCTCTCTTGTTGCTTGTTGTTTACTATTTTCTGTCGCTGCGCTGTCGACGTGCACCTGGCGAGGCACTCTTTTGTTTTGTTCTTTGTTTGAGATTGTTGCCGGGTCGTTGTATGGTTCTTTGCTGCGTTGAGGGGGGCCCCTTCTCCACCCTCCCCACCCTCCCCCCGCCTCCTTCTGTATCTCCTGTGACTTCTATTTCCTTTCCCCTTATTGAGTGTAGTGGAACCACCGTCTTATTTTCCCCCCTCCCTTTTTCTCTCTCTCCCACTTATCCAGGATAAGATATGACATGATATGTACGTGCTTTAGTCTCTGTCAGCCTGTTGGTCTGTTTGCGTGTGTTATGGCTACTGCTGCTGCTGCCATTGTTGTTGTTGTTTGATACCGTTGCCCTTTCTGTTCTCCTCCTTTGTCTTCTTTGACGGTCCTCGTCGGTGCCGGTGATGTCTTTCGCGACGTTGCCCGAACGGGAGGGGAGGGGAAGGGGGAGGGGGAGTGGAGTGGGCGACGCATCATTACCCCTTTTCACGTACCTCCTCCGTTCTTGGTATTCTTGTCTCCTCACCATATCCTTCCTCTCCCCCTCCTCCTCTATCCCTCTCTCTCTCTCTCTCTCTCGCTAGTGCGGCCCTTCTCAGCGAGCACCAAATCACGACTGATTAACGCAGGAACAACAACAACAATGAAGAGGAAAGTAGTGACTCCCAGAAGGAAGGGTGAGCGAGCAGATGTCGTTGACTAGAAAGGACGCCGTTTTGGTGTGTGGACCACGGGACACATGTAGGGAAGGGGCGGGGGAGGGAGGCCATCTGCCATCTCGCGCCGCTGGGTGAGCCGACGACCTTGTTGCCATTTCGCGCTCTTCTCGCTTCTTCGTTCGCGGCACCTCTCCCTACCCTTCTGCTGTGAAGTGGAAGACAACGCGGGAAGGTGTCGGCGACATGGGAAGCTGCTGACGAAAGTGCTCCTGTCAAAACCATACACGACAACATCTCTTCCTGTGTCCTTCCCTCCCTCTCGTACACGCACATGCATACGTAAGCCAAGAAAGATAGTCGCTTTAGACCATCCCCCCCCCCCACACACACACGCGCGAGAAATCACCAGACAGACGAGAAAGGTGTAGAGCAGGAAGCACGGGGTGTGTGTGGATACTCTGACTCGCTTTCGCACTCTTCATTCTTCTTCCTTTGCCTCTCTCCTCCCGTGAACTGCACGCACGGGGGACTTGAGGCGTGCGTGTGTGTGCGTGCGAGTTCTCTCTCTTCCACACGTTATTGTCCGTTCCTCCACCGGTTCTGGTGATCATTGCTATTGATTGGTGCTGTGCAACACTCTCTTCATTCCTTTACTTCTGTGCTCTCCCCATCCCTGAGCACGTCGCTACTACTACTACTACTACTACCACTGCCACTGCCACCACGTACCCTGCTCATGGAGCGAGACACGGACGCGCAGGAGCGGCCGGCACCGACCGCATCAACGCCACCGCAACGCAAGCCGAAGCGCTTGGGCAAGGACCTGGAGTACTACGAGGACAGAGTTATTGGCCAGGGCGTGTTCGGCGTTGTCTACTACGGCCAGACAAGATCAGAGGGCTTCCCGCTCGCGGTGAAGCTCGTTCGCGACATGCCGTCTAACTACTCGCGCACTTCCATGGCGAATATTGCCGGCTTCAGCGACGACGACCTGCGGGCTTCGCACGGCCCGTCGGGAGCGAAGGAAGGCGGCGACGCCGGGAGAGGCGCGCCACCATCACCGCCTGGCAGGGACAAGGCGGCGGCTTACCCTGAGGAGATCAAGGTCCTGACAGAGCTCAAGGGCGTTGGCTGCCCAAACATCATTAGCCTCCACAGTTCGTGGAACCGAAAGAAGGACAAGGCCCGCGACCGCCACGAATCCCCCGGCGCGGGGCAGCAGAGGCCAGCATTCGGCGGCAGCTTGTATCGCCGCAGCGATCGGGAGTTCTTGGTTGTCACCGAGTACTGCGCTGGTGGCGACTTGCTCACTCTGCAGCGGCGCTCTCGCACTCGCTTCAGCGAGGCCGCTGGCCGCTCCCTGATCTACCAACTGTGCAATGCCCTGTGGGTCCTGTATCAGAAGAAGATCATCCACCGCGACATCAAACCGGCGAACTTGCTGCTCACCAGTACCGACCCTGCGAGGGCGGTGCTGAAGCTGGCGGACTGGGGCATGGCCAAATCGGCGACGAACACGGACCGACAGCAGCTCCGCGACGCGGACTACAATGACGACCCGATGCAGGGCGGGGGCGGCATGTTCTACTCGCACGTGGGGACGCCCATGTACAAGTCGCCCGAGCGCATCCGACAGCAGCCCTACAGCTACAAGGCCGATGTGTACTCGGCTGGCATGGTGCTGTACGAGCTCATGACAGGCAGCACCATCCGTGCGCGGACGCAGGAGGACCTGCTGGAGGCCGTGCCCCGCGCCGTTCGGCACCTGTACCGCAAGCACGAGAAGATCGCAGCCACCGCAGACGCCCCTGCCGCTCCTCCCCCTCTGTGGGTGGATCTTGTGAAGGGCATGACGGAGACGGACCCCAACGAGCGCCTGTCGATCGAGGAGGTGCTGCTGCACCCTTGGTTCCGCCCAGAGAACGGGCCCCCGCTGCCTGCGCTAACGCTGCCCTTGACGCGCTCTGCACCAGCAGCGCCGCCACCGCCGCTACCGTCCCTTCCCGCGACTGTGGCTGCTGTCGACCTGCCCCTCCCCACCGCTCCGCCGGAGGAGCTCTCCGGCGGCGAGGAGGACGTGGGAAGCCCCACGGGGCCGCGAACAGCGCGGTGCCACATGCCAGGGGGGAGCCTTGGTGGCCCATCTCGCCAGCAGCAGCTACCGCCGTGCCCGGCGCCGCCCTCCATCCCACCTTCGCAGCCGCCACTGTCCCCCACACCGCGGGCCGCCTCGCCGCCCTCGTTCTCGCAGCGCCAGTCGCCGTTCATGGCGTTCTCAAACGCGAACTGGTGGACTGTCCTCGCTGCCCCGCCCACGCCATGCACCGCGGCGAACCTCTCTCCCTTCCTCCTTTCGCACCACCACGGCTCCCAGCAACAGCAGCAGGAGCAGCAGCAGCAGCAGCATCAGCAGCTTCCCGGCGAGTGCGGACCGCACATCATCACGCACACCGTCAAGCACTACGTTCGCACCATCCTCGACTGCGCGCTCACGCTGGACGAGGCTCGCTCGGGTGCGGAGGGGGGAAGCAGGGAGGACTGGTCGTCCGCACCTCCACCACAGGCCGTGGAGGCTCTCACGCTGCTCGCCTTTAGCAAGGAGCTGCTGACGGTGGGCTACGCTGCCTTTGCACGCGAGGTGGAGCTCCATGGCTGCCTGATGCCGCCGCCAGCCGAGGACGAGCGGGCGACCGCGGGTACACCGACAACGGCAGCAACAGCACCATCGAAGCCGGGAAACGTGCCTGGCGCGGAGCTGTGGACCGTCTCACGTGAGTACAGCGAGCTGTACGGCGTGTGGGAGGGCATACGGGCGGAGGTGGAGGAGAGAGTGAGGACCACTCTGACCGTCAGCTGCTCCGCCAAGCAGCGCGAGGAGCTTCAGCGAATGCTGACGAGTCGCGCGAATGCCCAGCTCAGGGGTGTGGGCAAGCCTGGCGACAGCACGCGAGGCGGCACGGCCGCTTGTGCCGAGGCCATCCTGCTCACCAAGGCGCTGAGGGCGGCCATGTCCTGCGCGTTGGAGGACCGCGTGGCGGACGAGGCCGACCGCAGCAGCGAGAACGAAACCAGCTTCTTTGGTGAGATGACGGGCGAGAAGGCGGAGGACAGCGCCTGCTCCGCTGGTGGCGACACCGATGACGATGACGAGGGCGAGGAGGAGGAGGAGAGGGAACCCATACCGTACATCAAGGCTCGCGCGATACTGCGTGTCATGCTCCAGCAGGCGGTTCTCACGGAGAGCGAGGTGGGGCACGTCTACTCTGGTGCCGGCGAACCGGAAGGAGGCGACTCGGCATGCCGCCGACTCTACCTCATTCATGTCCCGTTGCTGCCCGCCCCACAGGAGAGGTCGCACGTGTGGGGTGGAAACGTGGTAGATCAGCTGATGGACGCCCTCGTTGCCTACGCCCTTTCAAAGCGGAACAGGCGTCCCTGGGAAGGCTGAGAGCTCCACACACACACACACAGAGTTGTCTTTGCTCAGCGACCTCTTTTCTCCCCTCCTCCCCCCCCCTTTCCTTCATTTCTTCCGTGTCCCGACACTTCCTCTGCCTTTGCTTGTTTCTGATCTTACTTCAACGACTCCTTCCCTCTTTCTTCCCCCCTCCCCTTTTGCTGACTCCTTTCGTCCCCCCTATCTCCCTTCTTTTCTCGCTTTCAACGGGACAGTATACTCCTCCAGAAGCTCGACGTGCAGTGCCAACCCCCCGGCCTACCGTGCTGTCTTCTTCCACCACCACCACCACCACCACCACTACCACCACCACCACCACTACCACCACCACCACCACTACCACCACCACCACCACCACCATCCGAATCGACAGAACCTGCTCTCTTCCCCTTCCCCCCCCCCGCGCACACACACAATGTGCGCAGGGGGGTGGGGGTGGGTGAGCAAGAAGGGAAACTCACGCCAGCCGACGGAGGTGTGGTGGAGTGTAAAGGGGTGAATGGGTGGGAGATCCTCGGGACCAGCTCACCACCGCACTCTCCACCGCTCCTCTCGCTACTCCTCTCCTCCTCTCTCCCTCTCTCTCCTCGAAAGGTTCACGGTTTATCGGATTTCATCATTCGGAAGGGGACGTACACCCATTACAAGGTAGAGAGGAAGAAGCAGTATCAGAGAGGGGACGCCTTCTTTTTTTGTGCCCTCGCGGACGGTTCTTCATTATACGTATTGCACTAGCGCATATCCTATCGGCCCCAACTCCCCCTCTCGCACGCCCACCCACACAGCGAGAACAGAGGGGGCACTTCACTTGTCCTTTCATCGCCTCTTGACATTGTATCTCCCCCTCCCTCAAAGGGTCTCAACGGGGCTTCCCGCCGTTCCATTGTGTGTGCCTTTACTTTTCTTTTCGTGGTTGTGCCTGTACCTGTGTGCGCTGACGTTGGCTGTAGCACTGCATAGCCTTCAGACCCCCTCCCCCCCCTCCTCCCTTTGCAAGAAGCCTGAGTGCAGTGCGAGGAACTCCGTGAGCCCCTATTTTTTTCCCCCCGCTCCCATCGTTAGGAGGAAGAAGAGAAGAAGGGGCCGTACACCGCAAACATGCTGACAGGCACGGAGAATGCCAGTAACGGCAGCAGCGTCGCCGCGTCCCAGGATAGGGACCAGGCGGCCATGCAGGAGAGGGCAAGGCAGCTACTGGAGCAGCGGCGACAGGACCCCAACGCCCCGCACTACTCACCCGCCGCGGCGGCCGCCATGAAAGAACGCGGACGACAACTGCTGCAGGAGCACCAGCAGCAGCAACAGGACAGCCAGGGCTCCTCGCTCCGTGCCCCGCCCACCGCCGTCGCACACTCGGCAGCGGATAGGGAGGCCGCAGGGGAGACGGAGGGGACTTTTTCCCAGGCGGAGGTGGAGAAGGTTAAGGAGGACCTGATCGCCCAGTTTAACGCGCACATGATGCAATGTGAGCAGGACAACCAGGCCTATTGGCAGCAAACCACGGAGCACCACATGCAGGAGCTTGAGGCCATCGCCGCCGAGCGCGACGCCGCCCGACAGCAGCTTGCGGTCCTCAGCGAGTCGATGACTGCGGATAAAGAGGCGTTGGGGCGACTGCAGGCCGACCTTATCCAGGCGCAAGGCCTAGCGAAGGAGATGGAGGGACGCTGCCACCAGTTGGAGGCCACCAACCACGCGCTTATGGAGGAGCTAGCCACCGCACGGGACGCCGTGGCGCGCTTTCAGGGGGAGGACCGTGCGGCGCAGGAGGCCATGGACCGTCTGACGCGCGAGCTGGCGGAGGCGAGGGCGGAAGTGAGCCACCTGCAAGCGGAGCTGGCGTCAGCGACGGCCAACGCTCAACAGCAGCAGCAACAGCAGGTTGCCTCACTCGAAGCCCTCCTGGCACAGGACCGTGACACCATTAGCAGTCTGGAAGCGACAAAGCAGTCCATGCAGGCCGAGAACGAGCAGCTGCAGTCGCAGCTCACAAATGAGAGGGAACGCGGTGCGGCGCGGGCCGAGGAGACTCGCTCTCTGCGTGAGCAGCTCACGGATCTTGGGGGGGCCAAGGCGGCTGTGGCCCAGGAGCGGCTCGCTCTGCAGCTCGCTCTGGATGAGCTGCAACAGCAGCACCGGCAGCTCCAGCAAAACTACGACCAGCAGCAGCAGCAACAACAACAGCGTGAGCATCAGTCCCCCTCAACGAAGTCCAGGGGGCAGAATCCGTTCAACCCCTTCCTGGACGACGACGTCGCGGAGCCCGCCAAGGAGGACGACGAGGCGCAGATCCAGCAGCTCCAGGCGTTGGTGAAGGAGGCCGAGGCGCGCGCTGACATCGCGGAAGGCCGTGCGGTAGACCTGCAAGCACGCCTGGAGGCCGCCATGGCGGATCTGCGGGATGCCGAAGACACAAGAGACCTGCTGGAGCGCGACGGTGACGAAACCCAGCGCCTGCTGGATGACGAACGGGCGGAAAGGCAGAAGCTTGAGGCCCAGGTCGCAGAGCTGCAAGCGGCTGCCGCAGCCACCCGTCAAACTAGTGAAGCTGACGACCCTCTGCTGTCGGGCGGCCGCGGCAATACCAGGAGCGGGAACCCGTTCACCAACCCAGAGGAACCGCCGCTTGAGAGCACCAACCATAGCAAGGCGGACGACAGGGTGCGTGAGTTGGAGCAGCAGCTGGTAGACCTGCAGCACGAGAACGAGACCTTGAGAGAGCTCCTCCTGGCAGCCAAGAGGTTGGCGTCGACGGAGGCCGAGGCACGGCAGGCAGCAGCTGGGCACCCGCAGCAACCGCCACCCACAGGCGGACAGACACCTCCGCCGACCTACGAGGACTCCACCGGCAACTTCGCGCCACCCCCCGTGGGACCCGATCGCTCGTCAAACCCGTTTGCCACTGCCGCAACCCTTACGGCTGCGAGCGGCGGCGCCGATGTCGGTCCTCCCCTCAACGAGGACATGCTGCCGCCGCTGCCGCAGGCGGGGGATGGGGAGGAGCGACTCCAAGCAAGCCAGATGGTGCAGCAGCTGCAGGAGGACCTAGACGACGCCAAGGCCCGCGTGCAAACCCTAGAAGCGGAGCGAGATGACCTGGCCGCGTCGTACGTGACCGCCCAGCGACAAGTAGAAAACCTGGAAGCGGAGGTGGGTGTACTGCGGGACCAACTTCAGCGTGACGAGGCCAAGGCCCCCGAGCCCTCCCATGCCCCGGAGCACCGCGACGGCAACCGGCCCCTTGCCGGGGAGACCTCCACCAGCAGCAGCAATCCCTTCGCTGAGCTGGCAGATGAAGAGAAGCGCACGGCCCAGGTCACTGGGAGCGGGGAGGGCAGCGGGAATGTCGCCCCAGCACAAGAAGAGGAGCTGGAAAGGCTGCGCGACGAGCTCGATTCTGCCAACCGCCGCATCTCTAACATGGAGGCGGAACTGGCACTGGCGCTGGCCCACTCCGCCTCGCAGCCCCGCGCGACAACGGAGGAGGGCCACGAGAGTGCGATGCCGCCCGCCATGCCGTCGAGGACGGCCGTTGTTGCTGCTGTTACTGCCCCGATCAACCCGTTCGCGAGCGGCGGCCGAGGTGCTCCCCCGGTAGCGACAGCGGCTCCCCCTTCTTCTCCGAGCAGCACTGAGGAGGCTGACGAGGTCGCCTTCGCCTTCCCTGACGACACGGGCGTGGAGGAGAAGCAGGACGACGCCAACGGGACACCGCCACCGCTAGTCAAGTCCGCCAACCCATTCGCGAGCCTTGACACCCCTGTGGGGAGCACAGGACGCCGTGACAGCCTCTTTGACGTGGGTGACGGCGAGCACCACAGCGCGGCCAACACGGGCCCCACCCCCCCGCAGGCCCCCCAGCCCTCTTCGGCGCCGTCACACACGAACCCCTTCCAGATGCCACCCCCACTGCAGCCGCAGCCCTCCCCTGGCGAGCTCGTGCTTGGCACAGCCAACACCAGCGACAACGACGGCGTCGCGGACCCCACCGAGAGCCCCGTGACCGATGAGGGCGACGACGTCGTCGCTGGACAGATGGCACACGAGTCCTCTGTCTTCATGGATGCGGAGGACGTCCATGTGGACCCCCCATCGCACTACCCTGGCCAATCTCACCCGCCGCTGCCGCAGGAGGAGGTGGAGCAGCTCCGCCCGGGAGCGCCTGGGCACGACCTTGCCACCGAGAAGGCCTTCGCGCCTCCCACCGAGGACGACGAGGAGCAGCTGGGGCCGCAGCCCGAGGAGGAGGAGGAAGGGGGGCTGTCAGCGAAGCAAATCGCTTCTCTCATTGCGGAACGGGACAGGCTGCTGGACGAGAGGGACGACCTGCGAAATCGCGTCCAGGTGCTCGAGGCGGGCCGAGACGCGCTGGCCAAGCTTCCTGCGGACGCGGCCGTCTCTGGGTCACTCTCCCTGAGGCCCAGCGAGGAGCCTGCGTCCCGCGGCGGCGCGGAGTGCGACCGAAGCGGCGGCAACGGCTCCTCGCTGCGCGTCGATGGCGGCGCTTCGCGAGGGCAGGAGCGGGAGGGCCGATTCCTGGGGCCAGAAGGAGTTGTTGTTGCGGTCTTGAAGGCGGGGGCACGTGACCGACCACCGACAGCAGGAACGGGCGATGATGCACTGTGCCTGCTGAGGGATGGGAAGGAGCTAAGTATGGAAGCTCTGGGCCGCAAATTTGCCGACACCCAACACAAGCTCCGTTGTGCTCGGATGGAAATCAATGAGCTCCGCCGCCGTATTGGCGAACCGACCAGTGATGAGGACGAGGACGAGAATGAGGACGAGGAGGAGGACGAGGTGTTACCTGTTGATGTCTCGGTGCACGACGACGGCCACCACGAGGACGACAACCTGTCCGGCTGCGGCAGCCCCCTAAACGTCACTGTTAGTGCGCGCACGGAGCGGAAAGCAACCATCGCAGCAGCGCCGATGGCGGCAGCAGCAGTAGCAACAACAACAACAGTCCCACCACCACCACCACCGCCTCTATCGCAGGCGTCCGTCAACCCGTTTACTCTCTTAGACGTGGCCGACGTGCCCGCGGTCGCCAGCCAGGGCCATCTTCCCGCCACGCCGAGCCCGGACAACGGGAGCGAGCAAGACGGCGACGATGCGGAGGAGCATCCGCAGGACACCAACGCCGAGGACGAGGACGAGGACGACGCCGGGGACTCGAGCAGCACACGCGCGGCGGGCGCCAAGTCCACCACGGCGGCCACCATGGAGGAGAATGTGATGGAAGATTTTGGCCGCAAGTACGTCGACGCCCACCACAGACTCGAGCTCGCCGAGGAGGCAAAGGCCGCGCTGGAGAGCGAGGTGGCCGAGCTGCGCGCGCGCATCGCCGAGTTGCTGGAGGAGCAACAACAACAGCAGCAACAGCAGTATCAGGGTGACGAAGAAGGAGCCGTACCCGCACGTGCGCCGCCTCTTGACCCTGTCGTGCGCGAGAATCTCGAGGACGCGGACCGGGACGAGCTGGTTGCACTGATTCGCTCGCTGGAAAGCCACATTGCCCAAATGGACGAGCAGCAGGAGCAGGAACTGGCGGAGCTGGCCGAGGAGGCGGCCGACCGGGTGTCGGAAACAGTGCAGTACTATCAGCAACGGCTGCAGGACCTCGAGACCGCCCTTGCCGCCAAGCTGCACGACCTCGACGAGAGCCACAACACCGGCCGATCGAACGACAACAGCAAGGGAGAATGTCAGGCGGAGGAGGAGGAGGGGGAGAACGGCGACGACGCTGCTCACCTGGAGGACGGTGGCGGCAGCCAACAACGCAGCACTTCCTCCACGGTGGAGGCCAGCAACAACAATGGCGGCTCGCACGATGAGTCGCAGAGGAGTGGCAGCGGCGTTTCCGCGACGGCGGAGCGCGACGAGGTGGCTGCGCTTCGGGACGAGGTGACCCGCCTGCGCGAGGCGCTCGACGAGGTTGAGGCCGCCATGGCGCACCGCGAGCAGGAGCACGAGACGGACATGCGTCTGGTCGCCGAGGAGGTTGACAAGCAGTTCACCGTCCGCGACGAGCAACAGGAGGCCCACGCCGCCCTCGAGCAGCAACTGCGCGATGAAAACGAGTACCTCAAGGGTGTCATTGACCAGCTGCAACAGGAGCTCGCCGAGCAACGCCAGCCCCAGCCCCAGCCCCAGCCCACGGAGCCCCATTTATCACCTGAAGCCCCCGCGGCGGCGCAACTGCCGCCAAACGCCGCTGAGAACGATACTCGTCTGGCAGAGCTGCAGCAGCAGCTGGCCGTTGCGCAGGAGGACGCGGCACTCGCCCGCGACAGGCACGACAAACTGCAAGCCCGCTTCCAGCAGCTCCAGAGCGAGTACGACGCCTTCCTTCAGGACACCAAGGCGCTGCGCGAGCGACAGGCGGAGCAGCAGCGGGAGCTCTCGTCGCACGACGCGCGCAACAATGCCGCGGCGGCCCAGATGGATGAGCTGCGTCAGCACCTGCGAGAGATGGAGGAACAGGTCAGCGCCACCCGCGAGGACGTTGCGGAGCGCGACGCCCGGCTTCGCGAGTTGCAGCGGAACCACGAGTCCGCCACGGGCGACCTCGAGAGCCGCGTGCGGGCACTTGGCGAGCAGCTCGGTGCCAAGGAGAGGGCCCTCGCGGAGATGACCGACGCCCACGAGGAGCTGTCCGAGATGCTGAAACAGGGTGCCACCAGTGTCGAGACGGCGCTGCTCGAGCGCCAGACGCAGCTCGATGCCGCCCTCCGCCAGCTCCGCGAGGGGAGCGTGCAGCTCGCGGAGGCCAAGGATAGGCTGGCGCAGCGAGAGGCAAGCCTCGAGGCACAGAGGGCCATCGAGGAGGACCTGCGCCGTCAGATGCTCCAGATGGAGGCGCACGCGCGGGAGCTGGAGAAGGACCTGCGGGAGAACCTCCGCCTCCTGCAGGAGGAGCAGCGCGGCAGCGCTCAACGGACCGAGCGCCTCACACGCGAGCTGGAGCGCCAGCAGCGCGGCGCCGCTTCGCAGCTGGCGGAGCTCCGCGACAGCCACGGCAAGGAGGTGAGCCGTCTGCAAGCCGACCTCGACAGCGCGCGGGACGAGCTGCAGGTGGCGCAGACCCTCGCCGCCACGCTGCCGCTCGAGGGCCAGAAGTACCAGAATCAGTTCGAGGCCTTGAAGCAGCAGCTGGCGGAGGCCCTGCAGAGCAACAACGAGCTCCACGCCGACCTCAAATCCGCCCGGGAGGACCTGCGACGTCAGCGCGCCAGCCTTCTCCGCGGCGGCGGCGCCGGCGAGACGGACGAGGAGGGGGGCAGCAGCGATGCCCGCCTGAGCGCCTTGCTGGCGCGCAACGAGCTTCTGGAGGGCCGAGTGCGTGCCCTAACGGAGGAGCGCAACGCAACCCAGCAGGACCGTGACGCCCTGCTCCTTGACGTCAAGAACGCCGAGCGGGTGGCGCAGGTGAAGGAACAGGCGATGCGTCGGCAGGAGAGTGAGCTGCAGCACGCTCGCGCGCAGATGTCCGCGATGCGCGATGACCTGGCGCAGCGCATTCAGAGCCAGCACGCGATTGAGCAGGAGCTGGCGCATGTGACCGACCACGCCACGCACCTGGCGGAGGCCTACGAGGACCTGCAGAACAGCGCCGTTGAGGATGCGGAGCGGTGCGCCACGCTGGAGGAGGAAGTGGCGCTGTGGCAGGCCAAGGCCATGGGCATACCGCGACTGCTGGAGGACGTTGTCTCGGGTATTGTGGGCTCCTACACGGACCTGGTGCGTGTCTCGCAACAAGAGCGTCGTCGCCTGGACGAGCGGTGTGCGACGATCGAGAGGACGGCCATGGACGCGATGGTGGAGGGGGAGCGGCAGACGCAGGAGTACGAGGCCGCGCTCGCCGATGCCAAGGACGAGCAGGCGCAACTGCGGGACATGGTGGAGGATATGGGTGCGAACCTCAAGGCGGCCGAGGCGGCCCTTGCGGAGGCGGTGGAGCACACAAAGGCGGCCCGTGCCGAAGTCGCGGAGACGAAGCGCCGCGCGCACGAGGACGTCTTCGCCGCGCAGCGCGACCGCCAAGCCGCGGAGCTCGAGCACGCCGACGCACGGAATCAGCTCTCCCTGCTCGAGGAGGAGCTGGCGACGGCGGCACGCATGTTTGACAGACAGAAGGGCCGCTACGAGGAAAGGGAGAAGGAGCTCCAGGCGGAGCTCGAGGCACTGCGCGACAAGCTGCGCGCCATGGAGGCGGCCTCCAAGGACTCGCGGGAGCGCACCGGGGCGACCGAGGCCGCACACGCACAGTACGTGGAGGAGTGCGTCGCCGCCAAGGACGAGGCGGTGCACGAGGCGAGGCGGCTTCAAGCGCAGCTGGACCGCGCTCTGCCCCGCCTGGCGCAGCTCGAGGAGGAGCGCGCCGCCCGCAGCGCGGAGCTCATGGACACGGCACAGCGGCTCTCCGCACTAACGCAAAAGTCGAGCACGGAGGGCGAGGTCAGCCGGCGGCACCTCGGGGAGCTGAATGCGACCCTGCAGCAGCTGTCGCAGGCCCATGCTGCCCTGCAGCAGGCGCACAGCGTGAGCGAGGCGGCCGGCGACAGACTCAGGACCCAGCTCGCGTCAACGGAGCAGGACCTGCAGCGCGCGACGAACAAGTGCGACCAGCAGGCGCGCGAGCTGACAGCCACCTCGGCCAAGCTAAAGGAGTTGGAGGCAACCTACGCGCGTGACACCAGCGACGCCGAGGCGCACCTCCGCGACGCTGAGCAGCGCCTCAACGGACTTGAGGAGCGGAACCGAGTTCTGCAGGAGGAACAAAGGGTTCGCCAGGAGGCCCTTCACAAGGCGAACAGCCAACTGGCCACTACCACGGACAGTCTGCGCCGCCTCACGGACGAGCACAACGCGCTGAAACTCCACCAGGGCCGCCTCATCGACTCCCTTCGCCAGCGCGTGTCAGAGCTGGAGGCTCAGCTTGCCAGTCTGCAAGACAGCGACGACCGCCTACGCATCGAGCACGACGCCTGCCAGCGTGCTGGCCAGCAGAACGAGGCCGAGCTCGCTCGCGTGCAGCAGCACCTGGCGGACACGAACCGCCACAACGAGGCACTGCACAGGCAGCTCGCGTCCGCGAAGGAGGATCACGAGGCCGAGCTGGCAGAGGCCCAGGAGATGCTGGCGGAGGCGCAGAAGGAACTCGCCCGCTGCCGCAAGGCGATTGCCGACGCGGAGGCGAAGCAGCTGGAGATGGAGCACACCATCTACCTCCTCCGCGGGGAGAACAGCAAAGGGAGGGAGGAGATCGCACAGCTGCGCGCCGCGGCTGATAAGGCACAGGAGGCGTTGCAGAAGGAGCAGTTTGAGCGCCAGGAGCTGGCGACACTGCTGCAGAACCAAATCGCCCAGCTGTACGAGGAGATCCGCAGCCGGCAGGCGGAGCTGAAGGCGCAGCAGCAGGCCGCGGCGCGGCTCGAGGACACCGTGGCGACGCAGCAGCGCGACATTGAGGAGGAGCGGGAGTACGGCCGGATGGCCAAGAAGGACCTGGAGCGCACGCGCGACGAGATGAGCGTCATGAAGGAGATGCACCGACGCGAGCGCAACGAGCTGCAGGCGCAGCTTGACGACGCCCTGGACGCCGAGGACGAGGCGAAGCGCAGCCTGGAGCAGTACAAGGAGAAGACCACCGCCAAACTGGAGATTTATGAGGTGACCGAGCAGAATCTGCGGCAGGAGATTGTGGACCTGCGCGCTGACGTCGCCCAGCTGGAGGACTCGTTGGCACGCACCACGCACGGCAAGAACTCGGCCGAGACGCAGGGGAGCCGCCAGGGCCAGTCCCTGCGCGCGGCCGAGGAGGAACTGCGCGCGCTGCGAGCCCAAACGGCCAAAGACATGGCTGACATCGCAGACCTGAGGATGCAGCTGCAGCAGCGCAACATGGAGATCGAGCGGGCTCGTCGCGACACGAACACACTAGTCATGGCGGAGCGCACCAAGGGGGATGCGGCCCGCCGCTCCGCCTGCGAGGCCCTCGAGACGGCCCTCAAGAAGGAGCGCCAGGCCACCTCTGAGGCGAGGACGGCACGCGACCGTGCCCTCGCCGCGCTCGACCAGTACCAGCAGGAGATGGAGCAGCAGGACGCCGAGGACGCCGCTGCCCGCGACGAGCTGCGGCAGTTGCAGCGGGACGCGGATCTACTGCGACACTACGTCCACACGGTCCGCGTGGCGGCGGGGCAGGCGGCGCGGGAGATTGGCATCCCTTGCCACGACAAGGGCGACAACAACAACAACAGCAGCAGCGTTCACCTGGCGGGCGACGGAGACGACGACGACAACGTCGATGTCCAACGGGTGCTTGACGGTCTGCTAGACCAGCTGCACGTCTACACGTTTGCGGGGAAGGCCCTGGACCTCGAGGGCACGCAGCTCGACGAGCTCCGCCGCGCCGGGGTCGCCCACGACGACTTGATGAGGACAGTCCTCGAGCTAAGTGGAGCCGGTAGTGCCGATGGCGATGGCGATGGTGGCGGCGTGGCGGGCCTGGTGATGGACGTCACCCCCATTGCCCCTGTCGCCCCTGGCGGCAGCCTCACGCCTGTCCGTGGCGCCAGCACCTCCTTCGCAGGCCTCAACACCAGCGGCGCCACCACAGGGCGGACGCCCTTCACCGCAGCAGCAGCAGCAGCAGCCGGGGCAACCCCCACCCCCACCACAGCCACCCCGTCGCAGGCGCTCAGCTCACCCAGCAACAGCGCCGTTGTACAGCAAATAGCTCAAGCAAGCGCCACCATCAGCCACCGGCTCACGGACCACGTCAACACGATGCAGGTCCTGCTCCGGTCGCTGACGGTGGCCATGGGGACTGAGAACCAGTCGTCGCACAAGGACGGTGAAGGTGCTAACACCGCCGCCGCTGGTGCCGCTCTCGCTGCGAATGGCGTGAACACGCGGGCACTCGCAGCGGCAGGGCCGCGTGTGAAGCTTCTGCTCTCCGCGACCACGGCCGAGGTGCATCGTCGGGTCGGCACCGCCAGCCGCGCGCTCCTGCGCCTCATTGAGGTGAGCAGCGGCTCCTTCCACAACGCTCACAACAACAACACGAGCTACGGCGGCGGCGGTGCGTCGGCGTCGTCTCCCTCGGGCCTGGCACCACTCCCTCGCGCTCCTGGCACGCGCGGCCCGCTGCTTCTGCCCATGCTGCAGGACACCCTGCGCCTTTTCCAGGAGACAGAGGAGTATCTTCTGCGTCCCTTCAACGAGCTGCTGCTGGGCGACGTGCCCTCCTTCGTCACCGCCGCCGCTGCCGCCCCCACCACCACCACCACTGCATCGGGCACCACACCAGCTCCTTCACCCTCCCCGAGCCAGGCCCAACGCCGTCGCGGCTCTCCCCCACCATCCGTGACACCGCTCCACTCGCGACGCGTGCCCAGCAGACAGGGCCACGACAGTGTCGGCGGCAACGGCGACGATCGCTGGCTGTAGTCGTACCCATCCTTCCCTTTTCTCTCCTCTCCTCTCTTCTCTTCTCTGTGTCCGTCCAGATGTCGATTGCCATGGAATGTCTCGTAGCCGAGAGAAGGGAGGCTCATGGCGATGGCTTCCCGTTCTCTCGCTCTTCGTTGTCGATCCTTGCTGGGAGGCGGCAGGCGCTTCCTCCTCCCCATGCAAGCGTTGTACATGCCGTCACACACACACACACACACCCTATGCTGGGCGATTCTTGGCGCTTCTGGGGTTATATGCTTCGTTGGGCTTTCCTCTTCACGTGTGCGTTGTGCACCTTTTCCCTTTTCTTCCTTTCCATTGGGCCCTCCTCTTCACTTGTCGCACCCACACCCACACATAACTCACAACAGCACGAGAAGGATGCCGACTACGGCGGTGACCGCCACCACCACGACCGCGGTGGAACTAGGGCAAAGCAGAGGTGTGCAGGCAGAGAACACCGATCCGCGATAGCGAGGGGAGGGGAGGAGGGCCGGGGAACGGTGAGATCGGTGCTGAATCAGATGTGAATGCCTCTGTCAAACAGATATCAGCGAGTGCTCTCTCTCTCTCTCTGCCAACAATGGAGCCGAGTACCAGTCAAAGGGAGACTGTTTTAGTGTAGTTCATTGCAGTTTCGCTGTGAGGGAAAGAATAGGAAGCGGAGGTTTCTGCACACCGTTTACCTCCCCTCTCCTCTCCTCCGTCCTTCTTTTCAAAGAGAGACACCACGACAGAAATAGGGGGGATAGCAGCGGCAGTGGCAATCGCATTAGCCGGACGAGGATGAAGTCGTCGGAGATCTTCTACGCGTGGAGGGCGACGCCGATCCTCCTCAAGAGCCGCACCCACGACAGCGGTGTCAACCAATACGGGCTGAAGCCGACGAACACCTATGACTACGTGAATCCCACCAATCTCGTGAACTTTGGTCGAGGCACCAGCTTCGACAACCTCGGGGTGCGTCGCAGTGACCGTGGGCAGATTGACTCCTCGCCGTCGTTCAGCGGCTCCCCCGTCTTTACGCAGTCCAAGCTCGTTGGTCTTGGCGGGGACGACCAGCTGCGCATGTGCGAGACGGAGACCATGCAGCTGCGGGTGTGCATGGCCAAGGGTGGCAGCGCCTGCGAGCGAGAGAGCCGCCTGCTCGACTCGTGCCTCTCGAAGGTGGGTCACCTGCGCCGCGCCATGTCGGAGGCCTGCACAGGCTTCAACGACTGGTTCATTCAGAACGTCAGCGACAACCACACAAAGCCGTTCCAGCACCGCCCGCACGACTGGCGCCACCACTACGCGCAGGAGAAGCTGGTGCGCGAGAAGCAGCAGGACGGCAAGGCGTACGGCCGCCGCCCC
>JASAOB010002707.1:0-43818 GCA_030849825.1 Herpetomonas tarakana | reverse complement strand
GGCTGCAGACCCTGGCCAGGCTAAAGTACCGCCGAATGCGCAGGGAACTCGACTGGTGGCGTTGCAAGACGGTGCTGGTGCTCTGCTCAGTCGAGCCACGTGCACCTCCGCCGCCCCCGCCACCTCCGCCCTCGACGCTGATGATGGTGTGCAAGTGAAGAATGAAGAGCTTGACAAAGATGGGTGCGACGACAGCGTTCGGCTCCGTGCACGTGAAGGAGCAGAGGACGCTGTCCAGCTGCTCTCGGACAGAGAAGCGCTGCGACAGCAGGTTGAGATGCCTGAATGCCCCAAGGGTCACGGCGAGAAGCACCAGAACCACGTCCGAGTGCGCGGCGTGCGGCTGAAGGGCATCGACAATGGTCTGCTGGTTGCCCATCACTTCGGCCTTGAGATCGGGTGAGGACTGCATGGCATCAAAAAAGAGCCCGATGGCGTAGACAACGCCGACGGGGTCGGCAAAACGACCCAGGCACGCCGCCAGCCAGCTGAGCGTAATGACACGAGGAAACGAAACGACAAAGACATTGTGTGTCAGCGCGGAGCACTCGACAAGTGCGCGAAGCAGCAGGGCCGAGGTGCTCTCTGCCGTCCGCAGCGGCAGCAGTCGCACGCGGGTGTGCCGCAACGAGGGCAGGACGACCTTGATCGCGGTGTTGTAGACGCTGCTCACCGTCTGCTCCATCGGCGTGAGCACGGCGCTCATCGCGGTGAAGATGGACAGTACGGACTCCTCCAACTCACACGCGACGAGCACCTGCTTCGCCACATTCACGACGCCCATGCGGAGCTGAAGGGGCATGACAACGGCGTAGGTCACGAGCGTGTTCAGCAGGCGGTCAACGAAGCGGTAGGGCACGATGAACTGCGCGTTTCGCTTTGCGTGTCGGCAAATGCCGGGGTTGAACATGGCGCCGAGCCGATCCAGCAGGTGGATGGCGGCCGCGCAGGGCATTTTGGCTAGCACCGAGCAGTCACTCAGCACGTACTCGAAGAGTAGGCGGTTGATGATGACGCATTGGTCCTCGTCGTTGAAGACAACGTGCGAGGTGCCGAGGTGCAGCACGCTCTCGCACGCGACGGCCGTCATGAGCCCTGCGTTGCACTTGAGCATGTAGGACAGCAGGATGTACATGCGCGCGTCGACCGTTGTCAGCAGCGTGACACGGCGGACCGTCTCGGCAATGAGCCGCAGCACCATGTCGAGCTCCTCCGGGGTGGTCGCGTCATCGAGCCAGTCAATCATGCGGAGAATGCCGCCACGCGTCGCCCACAGCATGTGGTAGTCCACCCAGCTCTGTGGCAGCGCGGAGTGCCGGCCGACAATCTTGGCGACCACGAGAGACGGTGGGTCGCGCTTGATGAGGTTGCGCAGCATCTGGTTCTCGTTCTCGTAGGGGATAAAGCGCGCGAGGCGGCTGTCCACGGGCAGCGGCGCGCTAGTGCCGCTCAGCTCGCGCGGGATCTCGCAGACGCGGACTTTGGCGGGGAAGCGCACCGCGTCGCTGGCGGCCAGGTAGGCCTCCACCTGCGGCGCGGAGAGCTCCTCACCCCACAGAGCAACTTCGCCAAGGGAGAAGCAGGCGTCCTGCAGCAGCTTCTCGCCCGGGCCAATCCCAACGGTAACCTCAGCGTGCGCACTGGGACACGGCACGCCAGTGGCGACGCCCACGTGGAAGCCGTTGAGAAACACGGTCAGGGTTTGGCTCGCGTTGCTGAAGACGACACACACATTCAACCAACAACCGGGCTTGAAGGTTTGCGCCGAGTGGCTCTGGTTGACCGTCGTGCGCACCCCGCGCGACGTCAGCTGCACGCTGTCGCCACCCGTCACCGACAGAGCCAGAGAGCTGTCGGCGAGCTGCGGCGTGTCGTGGCTGCGCAGCTCGAGCAGCGGGAGGTTGGTGTGGGTGGTATCAAACTTTATGTTGAAGGCGAGCGTGAGGCCCGTCTCGGGCCACTGCCCGATGGTCACAACGACGCCGCCAGAAACGGAGAAGTGAATCTCGCTCTGGAGTGGCGCGTTGATGAGGATCGGGCACCAGAAGGCGCGCAGCTCCGCAGAGGCCCCGGTAAAGGGTAGCGTCTCCAGCACACGGGCGGTGAGCTCCATGTAGGGGAGCAAGTCGGAGAGGTGGTTGGCGAGGACAAAGTCCACAAGCCGCGGGGAGTGGATGTTGGTGGTGAAGCGGACCACCTGCGCGAAGACTTCGAGGACGTTCGTGTACAAGTCGTGCCCGCGTGCCAAGGCGTACTGCGCGAGTGCTGGGACGAGCTCGAGAAATATCGTCTTAACGGCCGCGTAGCGGTTCGCCGAGAGGCGGAAGTTGCCGACCACGTTCAGGTTGTACGCGCTCTTGCCCCCCTCGGCGCCATAGTTGCACGTCGCGGCGTCGAAGACGGACTGCGTGACAATGATGAAGTACTCCGCTCCGTGAAGCTCGCCAACGCTGTTGCTGACAACCTCAATGAAATCCGTCTCAGCGAGCTGTGGCGACATATCCTGCGACGGCTCGAACGCGGAGAGCAGGCGGAACAGCTGCGGCACGAGCTTCATGAATATCGTGGCATAGAGCTGAGGCGATCGCAGGCAGCGCGTGATGGCACCAATAACCGCCCTCACGCAGCCCTTGGTCGCCATCCACACCCGCCGCTCATGCCTTGTGTCCTGGTGGAGCTTGTCCGAGCTGAGGTAGCTGGCGAGAAGCGCCACCAGCGAGCCCATCTGATGTGCGTCTTCCTCCTTGTCAATCATCGCGGCGTAGCCGCCGTACGCCTCAGGCAGATCAAACGTGCCAAGCACGCACTCCCGACCCAGCCGCGCCAGGTTCGTATCGTGACTGTGGAACAGCGTGAAGAAGAGCGTCAGAGTCTCGGGCGTCAGCAACAACGGCTTGCGATGCAGCAGTGTCACGCACACGTGCGAGAGCGCGACGAGGGTGTTGGCGTGCTCGGACAGCGACGACTCATGCATCATCATCAGCGTCGCTGGCGTCTGCCCGTCGGCGCCAAGGGTGGAGAGGAAGTGGGCGGAGCCGTTGCCGAACAAGGAAGAGTTGCTCCCGCGGCAGGAGGCGCTCCCCATGGTGCCTGACAGCCCGGGGGCAGACGCGCCAGGGATGCGACTGTTGTCGTTGCGGAGGAGGAGGCCGTCAGCCCTGCTGCTGTTGCTGCTGGTGGTGGCGGCCTCTGTGGCCGACGAGGTGACTGCGTTGGTGTTGCCGCTGTCGCTGCTGCTGTCCTTTGGCATGGAGCCGCGGTGAATCGCTCGCTCAAGAATCTCTACGAGCACCTCCATCGAGCGGCTGTCAAGGTCCTCGTCGCTTTCCGCGCCCATAATGGCAACGGACCAGAGCGACACCACCCGCGTGAAGTACTTCTCCAGGCTCATCCCCGGCTGCGAGGCGCCGTCTGCGCAAAAGAAGTACAGCGGCAGCTCTGTGAAGGCGACGGCTTCACTCGTCAGCGGTGGCACGCCAATCACTTTGTACGCCCGCTCCAGCGAGAGCAGAGCACGGTTGACGAAGCCCAAGAAGCTGTAGGTGTTGAGCTCCTTCTCTGCTGACTCCAGCCCCGCGCTGCCTCCCGATGGCCGGCCTGCGCGGCCCCCTGAGCTGGTGACATGCTGCCGCACCTGCTCCTCCATCACGCGCGCAATGTTGCGCAGGGTGACGCGCCCCTCGTACCGCTCAAACGTCATGGCGTCGCGCAGGCAGACAGGCGGCAGGATGAATCCAGCTACCATACGCAGCTCCACATCGAGACTCGTGTCCACGAACATCTCATTGAGGGAAGCCGCAATCTCGTTCACGATAGCCACGTACGAGGGCACCTCCGCCCAGAGCGTCGTGGCCTCTGCCGCCATCCTGCGCGTGGTGGAGCTGAACACCACGCTGCTGTCGCTGGCCTCGGGAGCGTGCTCCCCTTCTCTGCCCGCGGTGCCACCGCCACCGGAGTCAGGGGGCCCGGAAGAGTCGGCGCCGCTGTCCTCGTCGCCTTCACCGCCCTCGCTGGCGACGCCCGCGTGCAGATCGCTGGTGCTGCCTTTGCGGAAAAAGCTTTTGAAGAAGGACTTGGCAAAGTTCTCCTTCCCCGGGCCTGCCCTGCCGCTGTGCTTGTTGCTGCCCTTGGCCGCCGCCACACCACCGCCGCCGCTGGTGGAGGCTGCCACAACGGCACGCTTCCGCTTTGCCGCACCGCTGCCCGGAGTGCGCGGGGTGCCGACCTCGTCAACGATGCCGCTATTCGCATCCCCACGCGGGCCCGCAAGCGAGAGGTTCGGTGGGGGAGCACGGTTCTGGCTCCCGCCCCCACCGGAGAGCCCGAGCGAAAAGGACGAGACTGGCCCGCCGCCGCCCGCGGCGTAGCTCATGCCCGGTTGGAAAGAGAGACTGGCCATGTCGGCCAGGCCCGGCGGGTACACCGATCCGCCGGTGCCACCAGCGCCACCAGCACCACCAGCAGCAGCAGCAGCAGCAGCAGCAGCACCGTCGCCGTTGTGTAGCCCCCATTCACTCTCGCGCGCCTTGTCAAGGGTGCAAAACTCCTCTATCAGGTACATCAAGGAGCGGTCCGCCAGAATGATTTTTGGCGCGGCCGTCACGGCCGACTTAAGATGGGCCGCCAAGTACCCTTTGAGCAGGTCCTGCAGGAAGGTTTCCCGGTTCTGCTGGAGCTCGTTCATGGCCTCCGCACTGACGCGGACCACAGCCTCGGCACCCGCCAGGGAGAGACTGTGCGACGCCGGCGAAACGTCGCTGTCCTTCGGCTCCACAGCCAAGCCCTTAAGCAGCGCCATCACGAGCTGTACAATGTCGAGCACGTTCTCGTACATGGCCACCTGCTTCGTTGTCTGCGTCAGCTTCTCCGGGGTCAGTGTAGAAGAGGAGAACGTCGAGCCGAGAGGTTTGGCGATCTGCTGGCCTGTGCCTTCCCCCGCGCCACCGCCGCCCAGGGGGGAGGGCATCATGCCCGAGGTGCCTGCCGCCCCCAGCGTCTCGCCAACGGTGGGGGGAGCTATCGCTCTGCTAGCGGACTCGTTTGCGGCGGCACCCTCCAGGCTCTTCACGCTGAGGGTTGTGACGCTGGCGATGGTGGACATGATGGCCCAGTGCTGGTACCCGTTGGCATTGCGCACGGCCTCGACCGCGACATCGAGCGCGAGATGGCAAAGCTCGTCATAGCAGTTCTGGCGGCCGGCAAGCATCAAGTGACCGAGCTGCTGCCGGGAAAGGGTCGGGAGATTCATGCCCCAGGAGCTGCTGCCACCACGGCGACTGTCGGATGCCGCGCCACTTGTGGCCGCATTCGGTGCTCGCGTGGAGTCGTCCGAGGAGGCCGCACCGCCACTTCTGCTGGCGTACGGTGACGAGGCGGCTGGGCTGCCGGCGCTGGCTGCGGCGAGGTGGGCGGAGGCAAAGGCGGTGGCAGCCACAAGAGCTCGTGGGGTTCTCTGCACGTTGAACTTGTCCACGAGGGGAAAACTGTGAGATGCCAGTGCCTGCCGCGTGGAGCGCCGCTGGGGGATGATTTGCGAGGAGGGGAGGGGCGTGTCGGGGCCACCCTCGGACATGAGCGTTGCGTCGTCGGCCTCGCTCGGCCGCAGCAGCTCCCCTTTCTGAATTCGCAGCTTCAGGCCGTAGAACATGTACGTGACGCAGGAGACTGGCTCCGAGTACAGCATCTCCCTCGCACACGCTGCGTCCTCGGCGCAGGCGTGATACAGGCTCCGCAGCACATCGCTCACGGTGCTCACGTACGTAGACGGCATGTAGAGCCGATGGGCATCCCGGTAGGCCGCCTGCTCGCAGAACGACACGTAGAGCAGCGACATCCACGTGATGTGGTGCTTCTCCACCATGTGTTTGCAGACGGCCCTATGCAGTTTCTTCCCCTCGGAGCTGTCCCCGCCCAGCATGAGGATGCACATCCGCCTCGAACAGAGCTTCTTTAGCATGTACAGGACGTGATCGGCCCCCAGTTTCGCCACCTCCTCCAGTCGCTGCCCCTTCTGGCAGCTGTGGAAGAAGGCCTGGATGTAGTCGAGCAGCTCTGTTCCCACCTCCTGCAGCGTGCTACACGGGTCGCTGGTGACGTAGGACAGCAGGGTCAGTTTCGAGAGGCCCGCGATGCGCCAGAAGACGGACGCGAGCTCCGCCCACAGGCGCTTCTCCGTGGCTGGGCTGGGCGAAAATGGCCCTCCTCCCGCCGCCGCAGTGGACGAAGCGACGGCCGACGACAGCGGACCTGAGCTGCGGCCGCTATTTCCCCGAGGAGAGGCCGGCTGCCTCCGCGACTGCTGCTGCTGCTGTTGCTGGGCTTTGAAGCTGACGGATCCGTCTAGTACGAGAGAGGGGGACACCATCGGCAGTGGTAGGATGTCATCCACGGCCTCGTTGCGAATCGCGGAGGCCTTGCCGCCATCCAGCCGGTTCTGGCGAGCGCGCTCATGGTGGTATTTCCGCTTCTCACGCGTGTAGGTGAGCAGGGCTCGGGTGGCGTTAAAGAGCTTCTCCACATTGGAGAGTTCCCGCTCCGTCAGTGTGGGCATCGAGGTGGGTGGGGTCACGTGACGCAAGGTTTTGACCTCAAGGCGCGACCCGCGCGAACCGCGAAGGATCTGGTAAAATCGACCGAGGCAATCTTCCCACCCCCTCGAGAAAGGGTGGGGAGGTGGGGATAGGGGGAAAGGAAACGAGTGATGACAGCAACTGATGTGTTCTTTTGAAGTGAAGAGAGCTATACACCTACTCCAGCAGCAGCGACACTAGTCACGGTGGGAATGGTGATGGCGTGCGAGGGGCACTACGACAGGCTCCTCCTTTGCACACAAAGGCGTCGCGTGTGCCAGAAAAGCAATAGGTGCACGACAACGACAAAGAAGACGGCACGGGGGGGGAGGGGACACACACGAGAAGTAAAGCGATAAAGTGGCCAATGGATGTGTAGTGCTGGGCGTGTCCAGAGGTGAATGTATAGAGAGAGAGAGATGGAGTCGCCGCCAAAGATTCGGGAAAGCCACTACGCCACTACGCCACTACGCCGGAACAGCTGTCGAGAGGAAGGGGAGAAGGGAATGAAGAAGAGCAGTGATGAGGGGGGAGATGCCGAGCTCTAACAAAAAGAGAGAGACGAGAGAAACAGGAATAGGAGGGGGGGGGTGGGGGGGCATGACAGAGGCAGCCCTTGGACGCGCACTGCCGCCGCCCTTGAGCGTGTCCTGCCCCCTCTCCCCTCCGTTCAAACTCACGGCAGCGCGTGCCGCTCAGCTCCTCTCATCTGTTTCTCTTTTGTTTCTCTATCTTCGCATCCGCCCCCCCCCCCCCATTCCTTCCGGAAGGGAGCATTGGCGCTATGGAGAGAAAGAGGGCCACGTGAAGGAAAGCATGAAGGAAATCAGGGAAGCTCTAAATGCGCTTGAGCGCGTTCTTCTTCTTGTCAGCGGCTTTCTTCTTCATCCTCTCCGCTGCCGCCGCGGTGGTGCCCTCGCCAGCCGCCCCCTCCCCCTTTTTATCGGAGACGGCAGTGGTGCTGGTGGTGCTGACGCCGTACGCGTTGCCTTCCAGGCTCCGCAGTGGCCCTCCGCTGCCGCCGCCTTCACCGCCGTGACTCGCTGCCCTCGCCGCCTGCTCGTGTGGGGGGGCACCACCGCTTGGGGTCTCGTCGCTATCTGCTGGCGCAGAGGCGTCTGCGTGGGTGATGCGCGCGACGCCGGCGCCGCGCTTGGCGTGTACGTTCGTCAGCATGCGGGCCTTGCGTTCGTAGTCCGCGTAGTCCTCGAGCAGGAGCCGTCCAGCCTCCTCGTTGAGGGCACTCTCCGGGTTCGGCTCCACCAGCAGGCACCGAATGACAACGAGCACGTGTCGCAGACCGAGGGAGGGTGTCCAGTCCTTCTTCAGCGCGTTGACGCAGATGTCCCCGTGGTCCGACACGTTGGGGTGGAAGATCTTGGTGCGGAAGTACCCTTTGGGTGGCACGTCGGGGTAATTCTCGTCGAACACGAGCGCCACGTGGAAGCGACCGTCCGCGAAGGGTGTCCCCTCCGGTCCGTCGAGGTCGAACCGGAGCTCGCTGAGGTCCTCGGAGGGGTGGAGACGGATGCCGTCAATGGGGCTCGCGTCAATCTCGGCCAGCTGACGCATGACAACCCGCATTCCCGTCGGCGTGAGAGGCATGGCAAACAGAGTGGGGGTGTAGAGGGATAGGGATGGAGGAGGATCTAGAAGGGAGAAGAGAAAGGCAGAAGCCAGTGAGGACAGTGGGTCTTGACCTGATCTAACAGTGGAGTGTATCTGGATGTGACGAGAGGGAAGAGGTGGGGGAGGAGCGAGATGGGTGGCATGGGGAAGGGAGGCGCAGACCTGTAACGCACGAGCCTGGGGGAGAGAGAGAGGGCCCACAGAGGCCCCCGTCGGCCAGTCCAGCGAGCACTGTCCCCATTCTCGCTTCCTTCTTCTTTCTCGTAGGTTCAAGACGGATGGGGTGCTTGGTACATGACAAAGGAAGGTGCAAGTCTGGAAAGTATCGAGGGGGAGGGGAGGGGAGGGGAGGGGGTTCCACATAGAAGATGGTAGAGGAGGAGGCACGACAGAGAGAGAGGTGTCTCGAGAGCATCGAAACTGCAGAGTTTTGCTTGTCTCACTGCCCACGCAGCACATCCTGCTCGGCAGCAAATGCGTGCTCAATCCACAAGTTCCTCTCCACTGCCTCGTAGCGCGCCACATCGCGCCGGGTGTAGTACGCAAGCAAAAGGACAGCACGGGTGCACTCAGCGGAGAAGGCGTTCTGCTCCTCCCGCTCGATCCTCGCGCGCTGGGCGAGCTCGTCGGTGCCCACCAGCTCCTGCAAGTCAAACACAAAAGGGACAGCCGCACGGGAGCGCTGTTCCTCCTCGACAATGGCCTGCCGCCGCAGGGACTCCGTTATCAATAGGCTGCGGAACACGGTGAGGCCGTCCACGTGACCGCACACCCACGCCCGCCGCATCGGCACGCCGTAGAGCAGTGGGAACCGCGCACACCGCTCCTCCAGGCGAAGCGCGACCAGCCCGACGGCAAACGCCGCCTTGGCCTGCACCACCTCCATCGCAGTGCGAAAGAAGCGTTCCTGGCAAAGCACAGACTCCTGCAGAAGTGCGTACCGCGCCAGCGCGTCGCCGTCCGTGCGGACAAGGTCAGCGCGTGCGCGGGCCTCACGAGCCAAGAATGCCTGTTGCTGCGCTATCCGTAGGAGCCTTGCGCCACGCCACCTGGCGATCCAGCGCCGCAGGTGCCGCTCCATCTCTGTGATGCTGCCGGTCCGGGCTACACTCAAGAAGATGCGAAAGGGTTTGTGCAGGGAGGAGGTGAAGAGGGCCGCCTCTTCTTCCTGCAGCTCCCGCCGCTGGATCTCTTCTTGAATGGCTAGACGCCAAGCCCCGTGCTGCAGCGCTGGGTGGAGCAGCGGGCTGCTGGTGCTGGTGCTGGTGCTGGTGTTGGCGGGCCTCGCGACAGCCGCCAAGGGGCCCAGTGGGTAAGGGATCTGTCTGACAGCCTCTGCCATCTCCTCTTCCATGATGGCCTCACGAGCGATCACTTCCTGTGCGCACAAGGAGGCGGTACAGGAAGGGATGGCTGACGGCTGATATTCTGTTGACGAGGGAAACGAGGGTAGAGGAGAGATCTGCGATCGCAGGGATGAGAAGTGACGTAAAGACCTCGGTGGTGGTGACGGCGGCACAATCGCCGTCTGCGGCGCTTCTCGTTGCTGCTGCTGCTGGTGTTGCTCTTGTCCCTGGTGGTGGTGCGGTGCCGCGGCTAAGAAGAGAGAGTGCTGCGCACGGGGAACGATGGGGTGCACATTGTAGCGCACTCCCTGTTCCGTACTGCTCATCTTCACCACTGTCTGTCGGCACCACCTTTGGAAGACGGACTGTGTACGCGAGTGTTGGCGTGTGCTTGAAAGGAGGGAGGAGGGAGGGGGGGGGGAAAGGAGAAGGAGGATGCCAACATGTCATTTTCAGTGCTCAAATAGGAAGTGAGTAACAAGGAAGGTATAGGAGGAAGGAAGGGGGGCATCAGGAGATAGCACATATGTACGTGGCTTTCCCATCCGATATGCCTCCCTTCCATGATCCAAGGGATTCGCTGCCCTCCCTTGAACCTTCCCCCCCCCCCCCTCGCTTCTCCACCTACGTCGTTGCTATCTCATTCATCTTTCGACGGTGCATCTATGGAGATAGGGAGGAGAAGGAAGAGTGAAGAGAGTGTGTGGTGAGACAGCAAAGCCGCTCGCTCTCGCTCTCACTCTCTCTCTATCTCGGATGGAAATCATGCTGTCGTCTACCACTGCGACAGCAAGGACCTGTTTCGCGCGCCAATAGAGTCGTTCAGCGCCAGCAGCGTCGACACACGCTGCGACTCAGCCCGCAGCGCGAGGTCGTGCTCCGCTTCGCGCTCCCGCATCGTCTCGTTCCACGAGCGCACCTGCAGCCCAAACGCAGTAGCAGCAGCAGGCGGCGCGGCGCTCTCTTCTAGCACCTCACTCCCCCGCACGGCGCGATGAGGTGGATGGGCTGCGAAGGAATGGGGGTCGACATGTCGGATCGGTGAGGTGGGAAGCGATGAGGACAAGGCAGTCGTCGCGGCAGTGTCTTGCTCGTCGAGAGAAATCTGCCCCTCGTTTGTGGCGTGAGAGCGGACAGGTGTAGCGAGGTGGGCCTGATGGTTCTTCTCGCTACGAGGTGGTAGAGAGTTGCCTAGTGGCACGTGCGAGGTCCCACGATCGAACAGGATGCTGTCTGTGAACGCGGCACTCGCATCATCCGCTTGCCCGTGGTTCGCATTCCGCTCTGCTGCTCGCATGAGGACGTAGCGCCGGAAGGGAAGGGCAAAGCTCACGTAGCGGAACATGGCATGAATCGGCGTGCACTGCGTCAGCCGCATCGTACAGCGCGTCGCGTCGCGGAAGCGGCAGTCCGCCACGAGGCCCTCCTCATCAAAGTCGTTGGCTCCGGGAAGGATGTGCAGGATCGTGCGGTCGTCGAACTGGCAGCGCACAACGCCATTGGTGAGTGCGGTAAAGTTGCCTACGCCGTCTAGTCGAGTGGAGAGGAACACGACAGAGTCGGTGGCCTCCGCTCTGCCCCCGATGTGGGGGCGGAAGAGAGAGCCATCTGTCGCTCCGTCCAAGATGATGGTTTCCCGCTTCGTTTGGGGGTGGTGATGATAGCCGGTAGCGGGCACGGTGGCATCCTCCTCCTCGCTCTGCGCGGCGGGGAGGAGGATGCCACCGAGCGGGTGCTGCGGGCGATGGTAGTGGTGGTGGTGCCGGGCGAGCTCAATCGCAATGTTGCCCACACAGGAAAGGTACCTCCCGCAGCCTGGCGCCGCGCTGGGGTGGGGGGAGAGAGCAGAGGAGGAGAGTGTGCACGGGGAGAGGCCAAGGATAGGGTAGGGCAGCTCGGCCACATCGCCGCGGTTCCCGTAGAATGGGGATGAGGCCTGGTCCGCAATCCCACTCCCTTCCGGCGAGCCGAGAAGAGCCCATTGCCGCGATTGCACAAGGTCCGAGTGCTGCACCGCAAACACACTGTCTGCCCCCTCCCCCTCGCCGGGCAAGAAGCGGCTAGACGCGCATCGCCTCACCTTATGGGCAGGGAAGCTCAGCTGGCCGAGGGACGGCGGCAGCGACACGCTCCCGTCTGCGCTGACGTGGTACGCCTTGACGGAGCCGTCGCACCGGCTGTGGAGCACGGTGTAGCCGTGTGTGCCCGGCGTCACGGAGAGCGTGCTGCCATCCTCGCCGACTACCGCGAGAATCGCGCTGGGCATGTCGTTGGCGGTTTCTCCTGCTAAAGGGGTCCTTGTCGTGTCACCGCAAGCGGAGCCATCGCTCTCAGTGGGTGCGGGAGGATTGAGAGTGGGGTCGACATTCCAGTAGATGGCGGCGGGCTCGTGGCCCATCGGGTCCGCATCGTACCGCCAACGAAGTCTCCGCCGGCTCATGCGGGGGCCCTCGTGACGCAGGTCGCAACCCAAGTGCCTCCCGCTGGCGATCAGGCGATGCACGTCGTCCACCTCCATGCACGAGAATCGGCAGGTGCTGTGCCGACTCGTCGTCTCCGCAACAGGCGGCAGCGTGAGGTAGAGTAAGTCTCCGCTCTGCTCCTCTTCGTCCTGTGTCGAGCCCTCCCCTCCCCACCCATCCTGCTGGGTGCCGGTGTCACGAAAGCACTCGTCCTCGGGAGTTTCGTTGTGGAGTCTCTGGGCGAGGTGCAGCATCGTGGCCCACGCAGGAGGTGGGCAGGCGATGGGGAACGTCTGTGTCACGTACGTGTACGGCTTGGTGTGTCGTAAGGCCTCGCGCACCGACATGGCATTCGAGACCGACAACGCATCTGTGGCAGGCATCGAGAAGAGGGGGAAGCCAGGCGGGAGATGGGAGGCTCGCGTGCCCTTGGGCTGCACGACGGGTGCCGGCCATCGAACGGAGAAGGTGGCCTTGTTGGCGTGCAGGGTCAGGGATGTCTGCCGCGCCGCGCACCACAGAGTGGCCTCCACACCCAGCTCTACCTCCCGCATCACCGCTGCACCCGCAAGTGCCGCAGTCTCTAGTTTTGCGAGCTCCTGTCCGCCACTATTGACACTACGTCGCTCGGACAGCCCCGTCTGCGCCACTGTTGGCGCCAACTCCTCACGCACCTCCACGTTCACAGTGACCCTGCGCCGCTCCAGATACTTCTTGTCGTTCACAAGAACGAGAGCCTCCATCGCGCTCCGCTGCTGCCAGTGCCTCGTTGGGGAGTCCAGGAGGCCGTCAATCAAGCGCGGGGTTGGGGAGTAGAAGTTGAACACGCCCAGGGCCTCTCTCACCTTCGCGGCGTAGCGAGAAAGCGTCCAGGCAGTGAAGAGCATATCCTTCTCGTACAGTGAATCCGCAGGCGAGGAGCCGCCCTGTGCTGGCGCTCCCCCGCGATGTGCCTCGCCCGACTGGGCCCGCTTTCGTGCTGCACCGGCTCGCGGGGTGAAGGCGACGAATGTGTTCATCGTGTCGCAGAAGGAGAAGACGCTGCCATCGCCGAAAACGAAGTCGGCACTGCCGTCCTCCCACGCAACAGCGCGGACAACCTTGTCTTTGGCTTGGCTGGCGCTGTGCGAGTGGTGCTGTGGTCGCACTTCTATGAGCTGCCCATCGCGCGTCGACCGGCTGAGCATTTCACCTTGGTGCACTCTGTGTGCTATGTCCGTGCGAGCCAGACAAGCGTCCCCAAAGGCAGGTGTGAGGGGGAGAGAGATGGAGAGAAGTTGGGGGACGGGGAGGGAGCCTTCCCAGGAATCTCCTGCACGGGGGAACTGCCAACAAGAAGAAGAGCGGTTGCAAAAGAATGCAGAAGCGGCAAAGCGGATGGTGTGTCTACCATGTGTGCAGTAGTCATAAACATGGCGAAGAGAAGGAGGAGAGGGGAGGGGGAGGAAAATGGAAGAAGGGATGCATCGTGTGGCACAAAAACTCATGGATTCTCATGTATGTATGTGCCTTCTTCTCACTACTCCTCTAGCGAGGGGAAGGCACGCGCACACACACCACTCTGCACAGATAAACGAGGGAGGGAGGGAGATGGGGTGCCGTTCCCTACGCTCCTCTCTGTTCGACGGTGCGCCAACATTTAAGAGGGGAAGGGGGGGAGGGGAGGGCGGCGTACCTGCACTCCTTGTGCTTTGTGTGCTGGTGTTGCTGCTTTCGCTGGCGTTTCTTACTTGTGCTCGTTGGTGGAATGCGAGAGAGCACGCGTACGGGGTGTGCGCGTGTGCTCACGGAGATGGAGGTGTAGGGGGAGGGGTTAGGCGTGGATAAGAACGTTGGAACACGAAGCTGTTTTAGGGGAGGGAGGGACAAGGATAGGGGAGGGGGAGATTAGAAACCGAAAGGGTGAAGACGAGAGGAGATATACCCAACAACAACAGTACAACCACAGAAAAAAAAAGGAGGGAAGTGGGAACACCGACAAGAGAGTGAGCGAGAGAGAGCGAGTGTGTGCCGTGTGTGTGTCGTGCCCTGACTTCTCCCCCACCGGCACTGCCATCCTCAGCAACAACAACATGAAGAACAACAGCAACAACAGCAGCAGTTGCAGTAGCAGTAGCAGCAACGTTCGAAACAAAACGATATCCAATTTATACGGAAGAGAGAGAGAGCATATCAGAAGGAGAGCAAACACCTCATCAATGCACACGCTCGCACACACAAACTCTCACACACACGCACCTACACATTGCCCTTCTTGCCTGCTCGCAGCTTACTTGGGGACCTTGAGGATCTTGATGAGCGTGGCGAGCAGGTTAATGTCATCGGCGGTCAGCTCGTCCTGGAACTTCTTCACAGCGTCCACGGACGGCCGGGTGATGAAGGAGACGAGGGCGTCCTCCTTGCCGAACTGCCGATCGTAGGTCACGCCGCTCTCGCCCGTGTTGATCTTCACGGCGAACTCCATGCCAGGCTTGCCAATCGTGATGGGCTTGTTGTCCCGCTCCATGGTCATCACCTTGCCAATCTGGACGACGGTGCCGTCGGCTTTGACGGCGCAGATCGGCGTGCCCGCGCGCACCTGTCCGCGCTCCACCTGCACAGGCAGGATGATAGGATCGGTGGCGTGAATGACGTCGTCGATGATCTTGAGGCGGCACGGAAAGACAGCGACTTCACGCAGGCGTTCCTTCTCGCGGGCCTCGTAGCCCTCAATGTACTTGGTGAACATGTCGAACAGGTGGTAAATGATGCGGGCCTCAAAGATGTCGATTTGGTTTTTCTCGGCAATTTCGCGAGCCTCATCGGACACCTGCACATCAAAGGCGAGGATCACGGCGTAGCGCGGCTCGCGACGCTTCATGCTCATCACGCTCATCAAGTGACGCTTGTGGATCGGCCCGATCGCGACGTTGGCCACCGGGATCTTCATGTCTTTGAGAAAGGAGAGGAGTGCCTCGAGCGCGCCGAGCGTGGAGCTCTGCACCGTCACCCCCACGCCGTCGGGATTGAGCGAGTCCTTGATGCTTGTCGCATCCTTCATGACCAGCTCGCCAGCCTTGACCTTCTCATCCTCCTTCTTGGGGTTGTACACAATCAGCGGTGTGCCGGGCACGACATACTCGAGATCGTTCGCCGAAATCTTCACACCCATGGCTGCCTTGATGCTCTTGTGGTGCACATACTCGGCCTTCACGCGCAGCTCGCGCATCGGCTGCGGGGTCAGCAGGGAGCGGATCTGGGTGTAGATAGGGGTCGTCTGGCCGCAGAGGCAGATGTGGTCCCCCTCGTGCAGCTCGCCGTTGATGAGGATGACGTCGATGGTGAAGCCGTAGCCCTGGATGGGCTTCACCTCGAGAACGGTGCACTGCAGGTCATCCTTGTACGTTACCTTGCCCTCCATGAACTGCTGCACGAGCTGGATCTCAAGCAGTAGCAAGTCGCACACGCCCTCGCCCGTCTTGGCGGAGGTGGGCACAATGGAGACCGTCTTGCGCACGTCCTTGTTGTTGTAGTAGAGCTCCGAGTTGAGGCCCTCCTCGGACAGCTGCACGTTAATGTCCCGCCAGCGCGAGTGGAACTCGGCCTGCACGTTCTTGTTCTGCTTGGAGAGCGACTGCTGGAAGTCCATGTTCTCGTGCGCCGCCCAGCCGTAGAGGCGGTCCACCTTGTTCAGGGCCACGATAAAGGGGCAGCGCTTCTCGCGCAACAGCCGGATGGACTCGCGAGTCTGCTGCTCAAGGCCGTGCATAATGTCAATGACAAGGATGGCAATGTCGCAGAGGGAGCTACCACGCGAGCGCAGGTTTGTGAAGGACTCGTGACCGGGCGTGTCAATGACCAGCAGGCCGGGGACGTTCAGCGCATAGTTGTACTTCTTGTTCAGCTCCTCCGTGGCGGAGACGAGTGCCTCCCGAGGGAAGAAGGTGGCGCCAATCTGCTGCGTGATGCCGCCGGCCTCGCCGCCTTGCACGTTGGTGGCGCGAATGCGATCAAGGAGCGAGGTCTTGCCCGTGTCAACGTGCCCGAGCACGCAACAGATCGGGCTTCGCAGGTTCGAGATCTTGTCGAGAACGTGGTTCGCCTCCTTCTCCTTGGCAGCGGCCTCCTCCTTCGCCTTCTGCTTCGCTTCCTTGCGCGAGGCCCGCTCGCTGCGGATGCGCTCATTGTTCTCGTGTCGCTCTTCGCGGCGGGTTTCGCGCTCCTCCAGAGCCTCCCAGTCGTCCTCGTCCACCTCCGCGTCCGACTCCGTCGGCTCCGTCAGCTCACCGTCGTCCTCGCTTTCCTCCTCCTTCTCCTCTGCGGGCTTCACGGGGGACTGCGGGTGGGCAGGCTTGGGTGCCGGCTTCGGCTTTGGCTTGACGGGTGCCTCGGCTTGACGCTTCTTCTCCTCCTCCTGCTCCTTCTTGATCTGCTCCGCGTCGGGCAGGATGAAGCCGGCGGCGCGCATGCGGTCGATGGCGTCGCCCTGGGCCCCTTTCTTCCGCTCCTTCTTGGCGAGCCGCTCCTCTTCCTTCTGCCGCTCCCGCTCCTTGTGGCGCTGCTCCTCTTCGAACTTGCGCTGCTCCTCCGCCAGCTTCTCCTCCGCGCGCAGACGGGCCTCCTCCTCGCGCTGCTCCCGTTCCAGTCGCTCCTCCTCCAGCCTCTGCAGCTCCATCTTGTGCTTCAGCTTGGCGAGCATGGCGGCGGGCGGGCCCTTCTTTCCGCCCGCCTTGGGTGCTGCTTTGGGTGGCATCCTCTTCGCCTTGGTAGCTCACGCGCCTGTCTCCGTGTGTGTGGCTCCGACGCCGGTGATAACAAGAAAGGAGATAGGGGGGAGAGAGGGGCAGTGGGACGACCTGGTGGTGGGGACGTCGACCGCGGAAGAGCGAAGGAAGGTAAAAGACAGTGTGTGGCTGTGCGTGCGTGCGTGTGTGTGGGGGGGAGGGGGGAATGTAACTTCAACTAGCCGTTCTCATGTAGGGAAATCATCTGTGTGTGGCATGAGCGTACATGAGAGAGAGAGAGAGAGAAGTGCAATGCGCTTTCTTTTTGGGATTGAGGTAATGGATGTCCCCCGCCCCTCACCCCTTCCCCACAGTTATCCTTTTTCATCGTCGGCAGCCCGAGCCACACACTTAATGGGTGGCAACAACAGGCTTGTCGCGGGGGGTGATTCTTGGCGTCCGTGCCACGACAGCGCATCGGTAGGGGAGGAGAGAAGCCTGGCGAGGGCTTATGTTCGTCCACATGGTAGCCTTTTTATTAGTGAGGGAATGAGAAGGGGACGCGATATACAACGACCAGGCAGGCGCAAGAGCAACGCAGAGACAAATAGCACAGCAGGAAGAAGCCGAGGCAACCTCCTTGCCTACTAGCCTCCCTTCACCCCACACACGTGTGTGGGGGACCTCCTCGCGCATGAGCAGAACGGCACAGTGGCGCAGAAGAAGATGAAGAAGAGGAGAGGGAACGCAAAGAGTATGGCCCACTTCCCACCGGCAACGCACAACACCAGTGCCGAAGCCGACGACAGCAACAGCGGTAGAAGAGGAGAAGGTCTGAGTAACGACTCTGTGAAGATGGAGTTATCTTTGAAACGAGAAGGAGGGAGAGGGGAAGGGGGGAGAGGGGGGAGGGGGTAAAAAACTGGAGAAGACAAAGAGGAAGGGAAGGAAGGAGCAAAACGAAGGCGAGAATACACGGATACAGTCAACGAGCACGGAAGAGCTGGTAGGTCGAGGAAGTGAGAGGAAGAAGGGGGGGGGAGGGGCAGGAGGTGAGGGGTTTGGCGATGCGTTTAGTAGTAGGCAGCGGAGGTAGAGATGGCGTGCGCGCCGAGGTCGGTCATGCCTTCCTCCATCGCGGACGCAAGCGTCCGACCGAGCTCCCACACCTCATCCCCCAAGTCCGCCACAGACACCTTCTCGCCCTTCTGCGGGAGCGCTACAACAAACTCGTATTCTAGCCTCTCTCCTTCATCGCCGATTTTGGAGATGATGAGCGGGGTGCGCTTCGTTTCGACCAGCGAGATGACCACCCCGGTCTTCTCCGATGTGCGACTCCACTTCCGGATCTTGCGCTCGCAGCAGTAGAACACCTCCCCCAGCTCCGGGGAGAGAACGGACTGCACGGAGTCCCTGGTGAACTTGAGGACGCTATTGCCGCCGTCGCCGCCGCTGCCCAGGAACAGGTCAGCCACCTTCTTCTTGAGCGGGTGCCGCGAGCGAACGACGAAGCGGAGGTCGGGGCTCGCGCTGCGCACGTAGTGCATGACAAAGAGCCTGTCCCACGGGCGATTAATCTTTGTCACATTCAGGTGCTCATTTAACTCGCAGTCCAGGAAGAGCTCGGCCAAGCCACCGGCAGCGGCGGTGGTGCCAGCCGGGCCGCCGCCAAGATTGCTCCGCTTGATCATGACCTTGTAGCTCGTCGTTTCGTCCTGCGTGAGCGCCATGCCAAGTTTCTCCGTGGCCAGCTGCTCGAGCAGCGCACGGTTGCGCTCTGTCGCGATGGAGAAGAAGACATACGGGTGCTGGGCATAAATGTGGCTCTGGAGGCCGAACAGGGGGAGGATGTTCTTGTTCTGTTTGGCGATCTGTGAATAGAAGAGGATCCGGCCGGCGTTGATGTTCAGCTCCGACATTGTCAGGTTCAGGTTCCAAATGTTCAACAGTGACCATTCGAACGCCTTCTTGAAACGGCTCCGGTTCGCGTCGTCGACGCCGGCCTTCTTCACGCTGTACGCGGGCTGGGTGCGGCGGCTCTGACCGGGCAGCCGGGCCGCCCCCTTCACCTCGCGCAGCACGAGGTCGGAGGTGATGTCGCTGTGCAGCAGCTGATACGAGCGCGGCGCCAGGACGTCGTAGCGCTCTCCCATGCGGAGCGGACTGATCTCTAGGAAGTCGACCTTGCGCCTCTGCATGCCCTTCCCATTGGCGAGCAGTCCTTTGCCTTCGCGGTCGAAGCCGGGTTCGGCGCCCCAGTCACCGTACTCGTCCGCCTCGTCCAGCCCCTCGTCCACGCGGTCGTAGTCGGTGATGTGGATGCCGTACATGTTGGCCTCGCTGGGTTCTCCGCCGCTTCTGAGGGCGGCACCGGACGAGGCTACCTGCTGCTGCTGCTGCTGCTCTGCGGACAAGAGCTCCTCGACTTGGCGGACGAGAACGGACTTCTTGTTGAAGTCGATCTGCGACTTCTTCTCCGGCGCGTTGGCGAAGTAGTTCACCTCAAGGTAGTACTGGAGCTCGGGCAGGGAGAGGGAGAAGAGGTTGCCCTCGTTCCACAGCCCCCAGACGAGGGGCTTTGTAATGTGGGAGAAGTCGCCGGCGGAGGGGGACTGGTAATAGCGGCGCGGCGTGCACCCGGCAGCCGGCACCATCGCGAGGAGCGCGGAGCCAACATTGGTGAGGCAGCGCAGGTGTGGGCGGCGCGGCAGCAGCCTCGCGGGAGTGAAGCCGCGGGTGCTACGAAGCATTACTCGCTCGCTCCTCTAGAAGACGAGATATATGGATAGGCACGTGGGTGTGCGTGTGCGAGACCACTCCCAGACGCGTAACCGCCAAAGGTGGTGAACAGAGAAAAAGTAGAGAAGTAGAAAGGGGGAGGGGGAGGGGGGAGAAGGTCGGCTGCAAGAGCCACAGAGGGAAGGTAGTCTTGTGGAGACGACCTCTGCACGGGGAGAGGAGATCGGCGACGACAGGACAAACAGAACGAACCTACGCTCTAAAACACTACGCAGAGGGAGGCAGGGAGGAAGGGAGGGACACAGTTGCAAGAAGTCATAGTCAGAAACTTGGCGCACTTGGGGGAAGGGGAGAGAGAGACTCAAAACCAGAGCCCTGGGAGTCCGGGCAACGAGACGGGGGCGTGAACCATGCAATTGCTCCGGTCATGTGTGCAAACGGTGTGAGGGAGGGGGGAGGAGGGTTTCCCGTCCTCTCCGCTCTTTCCTCTTGCTCGCTGTCGTAGCTGTTTGGCTCATGATGTAGACGGTGCTGTCATTGGGGGGGGGGGGGAAGGGAAGAGAAAACAACGCAGCCCCTCCCCCGCATGAGAAGTTGAGAAAAGAAGGAAGGAAGTTATGGGGGGGAGGGGAGGCGGAGAGAAACGAGAGGACATATGAGTGAATGGCAACGAGTGAGGGGGAATCGGCGCAAGGCAGGGAAGATGAAGAGGAAAGAAACCTCGAGGACTGTCCCCTCTCCCAAGTCGGTCTTAGGAGCCATACTCGTTCCATTCCTCAGGGGGGGAGGGGGGAAGTAGCCAAGAGGACGGAAAGTGGAAAGCAGATGGCGGCACGAAGCGGAAGGAAGGAAAGAAGAATAACACGCACACGTTTTCAAAGAGAGAGGGGGGAGAAAGGAGAAGGGTATCGCAACAATAGATCATAATGGTAGCAATACCTGCCGCAAGGCAAGTCGGGGGAGAGGGGGAGGAGAGAGGGAGGACATCAGATGGAGGACGAGAAGAAGATATCACGCACACACACACAGGTGGGGGGGGGGGGGGGGGAGGCAGCAGTTTGCTAGGGGAGACGTGGTGGACAAAAGGGAGAAGCAACGTGTGTGAACGCATGTAGGTATATGTTAGGTGCTTTCTGTACAACGAGAACGAGGGCGTAGCGAAGCACCACACATGAGGGGGTGGTGTACGCACATTCCACGCCAAATAGCACTGTCCTCTCCACCTCCCTTCCTCCTCTGCACCATATTTCCCCCGTCTTTAGAGGAACTCAATCTCCTGCGCGTTCGCGTGCAGGGCCTTGGCCAGCGAGGAGCGCGTCAGGGTTAGCAGCACCTGTTTCTGCTCCCGCGGCTTGCTCGGGTCCACAAGCGTCCAGACTTTGCTCTTCCGCTCCGCGGCCTCCACCGCCTCGTGGGTTTGCAAGTCCACGTACAGATCCACGATCTCCTGTCCCGTCGGTGGCTGCTGCGGGTGCTGCGGACCGCCTCGCCGTGGGGCGTTGTCAGGCGGCGGAGCAGCGGCAAGCCTGACGGTGCCGTACGCAGCACCGTCGAGCAGCCCCTCCAGCACCGCACGGCTGACATGGCAGCGAGACAGCCCCGTGATACGCAGCACATAAGGAAAGCGCTTGGCCTCGGCAGGCACGGGGTATGGTGGAGTGGGTGGGGTGGGGGGCTGCCCAAAGGCAAGCGGTGACGGTTGCTGTTGGGGAGGATAGGCGGTGGTGAGGGAAAGGGGGTACGGCTGCTGCTGGGGGAGGAGGGGGGCGGGGACAGCTCCCGTCGTCCCGAAGAGCTGCTGTTGCTGCTGTGGTTGCTGCTGTGGGTGGGACGGCTGCTGGGGCTGCGTGGGCGGACGCATCATCGTTGCAGGGATCAAATAGGTTTGTGGTTGTTCCTGCAGCTGCGGCTGCTGTGGTTGGGCGTATTGCGGCTGCGGCTGCGGCTGCTGGAGGTACTGCTGCTGTTGTTGCTGCTGCTGCTGGAGGTACTGCGGTTGAGGGTTCTGCTCTTGTGGATACTGCTGCTGCGCCTGCAGCGGTAGGGGTTGCGCGAGTGTGAGTAGATGGGATTGCTGTGGCTGTTGCTGCGGCTGCGACTGTGGTTGCTGAGGAAGGTATGGCTGCAGATGCCCGTAGGGCCCGGCAATGTAGATGCCAGGGTGGAACTGCTGCTGCGGTGGCGGCTGCTGCTGTTGCTGCTGCTGCTGTTGTTGCGGATGCGTCGGAGATTGACTCACAAGTAGGTACCGCTGTTGCTGTTGCTGCTGTTGTTGCTGTTGTTGCTGTTGCTGCTGCAGGCCGCTTGGCATCTGGGGGTACTGTGGGCTCCGACCGTGCTCGGGCACGGGGTTGGGTTGGGCCAGTAGCGCACCAGGAGTCAGGGGAGCAGCTGTCGAGCCAGGGAACGAGCCTTGCCCACCCGTCGCCATGAGGAGGGAAGGGGACACGTCTTGTGCGGGCTGCTGACTGTACATGGGCGGAGGCGGGCCTTGCAACCCAACGGAAGGGTGATGATAGTGGGGGTAGGGGGAGCCATCATCATTGTCGTGCGGCGCGCCAGCCACGGCAGCACTGGGACGGTGTGCAGTGCCCTCCGTGGCGGTCGCGTCAGACTGACGACGTGACGCACGCCCAGAGAGCCGCCTGGACTGCATTTCCATCACGGAGTCCCTGTCGTGTGGAGTGGTGAGCATCACCTCGATGTACCGGTCGCCCATGCGGACCATGTGCAGTTGCCTCCGCACCGAGGCCTGCAGATGCGCGCTGGCCAGCTGAAGGAAGGCATCGCCAGTGTTCTTGCCGGCGCTGTCCCGCGCTAATTGAACACTCAGGACATCCTCCGTCTTCAGCGTGGGCACCTTGTCGAACAGCCACCGCCTCACCGAGCTCACGTCGTTCTCGTATGGCAGGCCGCGCAGTCGTAGCAAGTACACGCCGCCGCGGTTGTGCGTGCGCATGTAGGCGCGGTGGTGCATCAACGCCTCGAAGCGCTCGGACGAGCTGGAGCGCCGTACAATAAAGGTCCTCACCGTGCCGCCCACACGACGGCCTCCCACCGACCGGGTGGCGATGCGAGCCATGGCGGCGTCGACATCGTCAGCGTTGGCAAGTTCCACAAAGGCCTCCCCCCGCGCGTCGCCGCACGCAAAGAGAATGTATGGACTTACCAACACCAGGTGTTCCCCAGGGCCAGCCCTGACCGCCTCGTCCGCGGGGTCGAGCGAGGCGAAGGCGGCGTCGGCCGCGTACTGCTCTTCCTCCGCTGGCGTCCAGCCCGGCTCGTCGGCGTCCTTCACCACCCGCACGCGACTGACACGGGAGAGTAGCAACTCGCCAAAGTTGCTCTGCATCTGCGCGAAGCTGGTGGCGAGGGGCACGTTGCGCAGGTGCAGGATGGACTGCGAGGATGGCCGTCCCGCCACACTCCGGCTCTCCCTCCCAGCTGCTGGCCCCATAGACGCTGCTATGGGCACTGCGGGCATTGGGGAAGAGGCAGGGACCGCGTTCTGCTCGTTGCCGTACATGCCTCGATTTCCTGTCGCATCGGCATAAATGATGCTCGACAGGTGGGAGCCGACAGCGCCAAGGTCGTGATGAGTGGCTGTCGCGGTTGCTGCAGCTGCGGTGGGTGGTGCCGTTGCCACGGCGAGGAATGGGCTATCGTCCATGGGTGTCGCAGTGGCAGTTGCCGCTTTGTTTTCCCTGCTGGCACTGCTGCTGTTGTTGCCTTTCTCCTCCACGTCCCCTTGCCGCGGGAACTGCTGTCTCTGTTCGTCTTTCGGGTATGGAGAAGCCACCTCGTTGGTGCTGTGCGCACGAGAGGTGTTGTCGCAGCTGTTGTTGCCCGACATGTTTCACACGCGAGGAATAGAAGGGAAACGCACCGGTGAGGAGAGGAAGGGAGGGGAATGGTGTGGTAGATGGGAGAGAGAGGGGACGACAAGGGTGAAACAAGAAGATGGGATGGGGGGGGGGGGAGGTTAGGAATAGTAATAGCAACAACAGTAATGATATAGGGATCACAGATCGATCAGGCAGAAGAGTTCCAAAAAGGGGTGGGTTAAATGGAAACGAAGTCCACAAGGAGGGCACAAATAGTTGCGAGGTGGGATATAAGTAAGGGGGAGGCTGAGATGGGCGAGAATGGGCGAGGACCCTGTGCAATCGATGGTGGCCGGAGAATCAAAGCGAGCTGTGGAAGAAGAAAGAAGGAAAAAAAGGACGTATCTTTCAAGAGGGAGGAGCAGCAAAGAGCGATCAAGTGTATAGTAGGAAATAGTAGCGGAGAAGGATGGAAGTAATGCGGTGAAGTAGAGGAGGACTTTCCTTCAGTAACTGTGAGGAACACGCAGGGGGGGGGGGATAGTGAGCGGAGAAGGGTCGCAACCACCAACGTCGGCGAAAGGATTGCGAAAGCCCAGTAAAAGCGTGTAGATTGTGTGGGGGAAAGATGCACACTCAGTAGCCGCGCAAGCAGCACGGGCACCACGGGAGATAGTAGTGTCTCTGAGGAAACAAAAGTAAAGGAAAAGTAGGTAGATATGGCGAGAAGAAATGCGAGATAGGAACTCGTACAAGTTTCCGTCAATCGCAGAAGTGGATGTGGGTGGGTGTGGGTGTTTCTACCGTCTTTCGGGTTCCGGTGCTTGCGTTCTCCTCCTCTTGTAATATGAATAGAGAGAGGGGTGGGCGAGAGCAGGCTTCTACGGTGGTGAACGAGGGGAGAGGAAAGGGGAAGAGGAGGAGGAGAGAAGACAACACGTTCTACGGGTGTCGGGAAGGTAAGGAGCAGTGATAAGAATGGCAAGATGGGGAACTATGGCAAGGAGAGAGGGAGAGACAAAGGCAGCAAGTAGTGAAGTGAGGAAGTGGAAGAGAGCGGAGAATGAATGGGGATGGGTCTGACGAGTCAGAAGTGATGGGCAGGGAAGAGAGAAGAGGAGGAGGAGGAGGAGGAGGTCAAATCGAACGAAACAATAACAATGGGATCGAGGGCAATGGGGGAGCAAAGAGCGGAAAAAACCGACAACAACAGGGAGCGAAATGAGGGCTTATTGCTAACTAGGAGGTATGGCTCAGAAAGTAAATGGTGGTACGGCGTCGGTGTGGGTGGGGGAGGGGAGGATGATAAAGGTGAGGGGGGAGGGGGGGAGAGTGAAGGGCAAATGGCACAGTAAAGCGAGGAGGAAAAGGAGAAATGGGTTCCAGAGTAAGTAAGCCCCGCTGATCAATCCTTGAGAACAGTGTCTTTCGAAGGAGAAGAAGGGGACGGGGGAGGGGGGCGAGGACGCGCAAGTGACTTCTCACAAAGAAGGAGGAAGGATATCCGAGATATGATGCAGTGATCGCCACAAAAGTGAGAAGAGAAGAGAGAGAAAGAGTGGCTATCTGTTTCTACAGCTTGCGCACAGAACAGATAGACTACCAAAACAGTGTAGCTGGGCGAAGAAGAGGAGAATGGTTTCCACAAGAATGCAAGCAACAGAAAAGGGCAATAGATAATGAATACTCACAAGGGCGAGGGGGAAGAGGGAGGGGGAGGGGAAGGAAAGGCAGAGGAAAGAGGGTGAAAGCGAAAGGTGGGACACAATAGGTCAATATAGAATAGCAAACTGAGACAGAAGGAGAAGCCAAAAGTGAAAGGAAGAAGTCGCGGGAGGGGGGTGGGGGGGCTCTGTGTCAGCGGAGTGTGTGTGTTTGTGCGTGGCTTTTCCACTACTTCTTCTCCTCTGTTGTTGCCGGATCTCGTCTAGATTACTCGCTCTTTCTGGTCTCCTCTTTGATCTCTTGACAGGGCTGTGGTGGCGGTGAATACAGGGATAGGAAGGATGGCAGCACTCTTGTCTGGGAGGAATAGGCAATGTAAAATACCAAATATGTTCTCTCTTTCTCTGTCTGCCTGTTTGTCTTGCAACGCTGCGTTGGGATTCGCTGGTGGGTCCGTTAGTGGCGAAGGCTGTTGGTGTACTCTTACTTGTTTAATGGTTGATGTTCGTGGTTTTCCGGTTAGGGTAGATGATGGTGATGGTGATGGAGAAGCTAGAGTTCGGGGTTGCTCAGGGGGGTAGCGTGTGAGCGTGTGCGCGTGGAGTCGGAAGAGATGTGCTTACCCGCGATGTATTGATACAATGACCTGTGTCTTGTGACACTGTCCCTATTTCTTACCGATGATGGTGCTCTGCTGCTGCTGTTCTGTCAGGAACGCTGTCGGCAACGGTGAGTGGAGAACCAATAGAATCGAATGGACAGAAAATGATGGTATCGGTGAAAACGAGCAGATGGCAGGATTCTTTCCTTTTTCCCTTTTTCTTTGATCTGCTTCTACTGCACCTGTTGATATTACCACTGTTGTTGTTGCTGTTAGCGTGCAGATGCTACGTGGATTCCCACCTGTAGTTACCGGGCTGCTGTGTGACTGTGTGTCTGCCTATCTACGTGGTCGTATGGAGGTCGTGTGAAGCGCAGGATGGGCGTTCCCTGTCACTAGCAAGAGAGAGAGAGTCAACGAGTAAGGATTACCGTTTGGCGATGATCGGAGCAAAGTGAATTAACCCTTTTAGAAGTGGAGAGAGGAAGGAGAGAGAGGACTTCGACCCAATCGTAGCCGGTCTGTACGGGACCAGTCAGTGTGAGGGGTGGCAGTGGGGCAAAGGAATAGAGAGAGGGATAGAGAGGAGGCGAAACGAGACGCAATCCCTTTTTACAAGATTATTTGTACCTGAGCGAAGCGAAAACAGCACCGTTGATGATAAGCTAATGGTTTAGATGTGTTATCTGTGACTCTTTTAGGGAGATAGAGAGACAGAGAAGGTGAGTATTACCAACGACCCGCGAGAGAGAGACGAAGAGAAAGGGGGAGGAGGAGGTTTAGCGTGGACCCAGAAGCCAAGACAAGAACCTGAGGAGGAGACAGAAGGAGGCGACACAGAATTACCAGAACGAGAGAGTGTAGGTCTGTGTGCTGCGATCACGAAACCAAGTAGGGAGGAGATGATAGTCGCCACAGTAATAACAGCAATAGGGCAGGAGTTCAGCTGCTGCTGTTACTCTATTGAAAGGGAAGAGGAGAGTCAGTAGAGGACAATCAGAGAGAAAAGCGCAAAATGGAGGATGGTGGGAGATGGAGATGGAGATGAGCTAAGCAAAAGAGGGGAAAGTGAGAGGGAGGGGGGGGAGAGCGAGCAGGAGAGAGGAACGGAGCGTGCACAGAGGAAGAAAGGGAGGGGAGGAGGAGGAGGAAGGGCGGGTGAAAGAGAGATCGAGGTGGGAAGGGAAGGGAAAGGAAAGGAACAAGTGGGGACACTAAAAAATTATACTTGTGTGCTGTGCTCTTCTTAGACAATACAGACAGAGCAAGAAGCTGAAGGGAGGGAGGGGGGGGGGAGGAGGAGTGAAAGGAGTTGACAGAAGATAGATGTAATGATAAGGAGGAATCACAAGATGGGGAGGAGAGAGGGGACCTTGGCTTCCTAGTTGCCTTGCTGTCTGCCGATAGATCGAGGATGGATAGCGAAGGAGATGACGGGAAATGGCGAAGCTGGGGCAACAGCAAGCACACACACAGGAAAGCACACAAGTAGGAGGTTTGGGGGGGGGAGGAAGGGTAGACAGTAGAATGCAGAGGGGCTTTGAAGAAGAAGAAGAGAGAGGAAGAGAAGGGAGAGGTGGTAAGTGAAAGTAGAGGAATACTTGAAAGGATTCTATGAATTGAGAATATCGACGAGTCAATCGAGGAAGGGAGAGTGTGAGAGGAGGTAAATGTCGGAGAGTGAGAAGAGAAGTGAATCGACAAAGGCAGAAGGAGAGGGAACAAGAGGAGGGGTGCAAGCGTATCCGCGCCCTTCAGAACGTAAGGAGAGAAGTACTGCGATGATGCTGATCAACTATAGATTTCCACAAGAAAGGGAGGGAGGGAGGGAGGGGGGAAAGAGAGAGAGAAGAGAATAAGGGAGAAAGGAGGAGGGAGGAGGAGTGAGAAGAAGAGTATTAATAGCAACAATACGGTAGTGATGATGTTAGTGAGTATGTCGGAAGAGCAGGGTGAAGAGGAGGTCCCTCGAGGGTAGAGCACAAGTTGTATGTGGGTATACCCTCTTTGTGAGCCTGACTCCCTTTTTCCGTATTTCCTGCGGACGACGAACTTGCTAACACCCTTCCCTTACGATTGTTGGCTATTCGTGTGTTATATGATGAATCTCGTCTTTACCACTCCCTTCAATCGGCTGCTTTTGGATCCTTGACGTTTCACCTCTACGCTGGAAGTTGGGGGGAAGAGGAGAGAGAGGGGGCAGGGGGAGGAGGTTCACGCCAGGCGAGTGCGCGAGAGAGGGGAGAGGGGAAGGATGGAAGGGATCGGAGGTGGAGGAGGGAAAGGGAATCAATTGTTTGAACTCTAGTGACAGCTTTGCAAAGGGTACGTGTTGTGCGTGCGTGTGTGCGTGGAGGGGAGGAAGAGAGGGGGGGGGACGGAGCAGAGCTGTGGGACAGAGGGTGTCAGAGCTAGCGGGCAGTGACCGGAGAGTGGGGAAGGGAAGAGAAAAGGGAGGGAGGGAGAGAGGGAGCAGTTAGCACATACAAAAGAAGCCGTCCTCGGTGAGCGAGGTGGGAGCTCTCCCCACTCCACAGTGCCTTGTCGCACAACACTTGCATCCACTGCGCCGTTGTTCTGCCTCCTCTCTTCATTCTCTTGTTTCGTGTACATTTAGAGGTTTCTCCTCTCACAATGATATGTGAGACGCTGTCAAAGGAAGGACAGGAAGAGGGGAGGAGGGGAGGAGGGGAGGGAGTTGTAGGTACCGCGACAACAAGGTCACGACGACCCGTCCTTCTTTTTCCCTGCCCCCTCCCCCTCCTCCACTATCCCTCCCTGCCCAATAAAAGCGAAAGAAGAGGGAAGAGAAGCCGTAGCAGTCGCAATCCACCCCAACGACGACGGCTACGGTGCTCCTCCGTCGTTGCCCCGGCCAACAGTGCTAAAGAGCAGCGCCGTGTTGATGCCGCCAAAGCCGAAGCTGGTGCTCACCACGGCCTCGCACCGCTCCAGTGCAACCGCCTGCTCGTTTAACACGACGGCCTCGTGCTGCTGCTCCGCGTGCGGGACGCAGGGCTGGGACAGGTTGGCCGTCGGCGGCGCCACCTGATGCTTCAAGGCGAGCAGCGCGACAGCGGCCTCAACGCTGCCGGCCGCACCGAGCAGGTGGCCCAGGCCTCCTTTGGAACTGCTCACATACACCGTTCCCGCCCTCTGCTTCTCATTCTCCTTCTCCTCCGCCGTCTTCGTCGCCGTTGCTGTCGTGGTCCCCCGCTGCGGCACAAAGACTCGACGGATGGCGCCTATTTCGATTTCGTCGCCGATGGTGCCCGTCGCGTGGGCGTTGATGTAGCCGATGCGCAACGGCTCGAACGCCACGGCTCGCCATTCCTCCTTTTCCCCCACCCTCCCCTCCTCACCGCTCGCTGTCGACGGCGGCGGCGGGGCGTAGGTCGCCGTATAGAAGGAGTTTGCCTTGGTGTCATCCTGGAAGACGTTCCCGCTAGCCAGACAGTTCCGCAGACACGCCTCGGCGCCACGTCCGCTGGGGTGCGGGGCGGCCACGTGGTGGGCGTCGCAGCTGACGCCAAAGCCCTTGACCTCGCCGTAGATGAAGTCGAGCACGCTCTTCTTGCCAAACTCCGCCTTCACCGCGGCGCTCAACAGCGGGTTCTCCTGCACAGACCGCAGGTAGGCCGCAATGCGCCGCTTGGCGTGCTCGTACTCCTCGAGAATGAGGATGCCGGCACCCTCGCCCATGATGAAGCCGTCCCTGGACACGTCAAAGGGGCGAGCAGCGGTGGCGGGACCGCCGTCTTCCCCCGCACCGCACTCGTTGTGCTTCGTGCCAAGGGCCCGCATGCGCGCGAAGCCTCCCAGAGATACGGGTGTGATGCAGGCCTCCGTCGCACCGCAGATCATGACGTCCACAATGCCATCGCTCTCGCCGTCCTCACCTCCCGCAGAAGGGGAGGCTGGCGGCGCCGGGTCGCCGTTCCCTTCTCGTCTCAGGAATCGCTCAAAAGCGTCACGCGTGGCTGCCTCCGGGAAGGCCCTGCGCTGCTGCAGCACGAGGAAGCCCTCGCCGATGCAATGGGCCCCGGTCGCACACGCCGCAACGGACGAGCTGACAAAGCCCTGGCAGTTGTACCGAATCGCGGTGACCCCCGCCGCCATGTTGCCCAGAATCTTCGGCACAAAGAAAGGGTTGATCTTCGAGTAGTGCACCGGGCTCTGCGCACTTGGCTTCTTCCCCTTCTTTCCATGCTCCTCTGAGGTAGCCGTCACCACTGCCACCGCGGCGGCGTCGTTGGCGGAGGGTTTGAGGAGGTCCCCGGTCAGCGCGGCCGTGACGTCAGTGACATCGCTCAGAGAGGGGATCCCCATGCCAATGTTCACCCCAATGCGTCGTGGGTCCTTGAGGCCAATGAGTTCCTGTGACTCCGACAGCGTCTTCGTCGCTGCTGCTGCTGCTGCTGCTGCTCTGCCTTCGGGTGCCGTGGCCGCGTCGGCGAGCTCGTCCTCCACGGCGGATGGGTGGAGCAGCAGGGCGTCCCTGAGGGCCTCATCCACGGCCTTCTCGCAGAAACGAAAGCCGCGTGGTTCGCGCGAGGTGGGGGCAAAACGAAGCGCCTTCCGCCGACTGACGCTGTCGGGTTGCTCGCTGTCGTAGTAGTACTCGTCCTCGTTGTTCTCCACCACGGCACCCACCACTCTGCACGGCATGGTCTCGATCAGGCTCTCCAACGCGGCTTTCTTCTGCTGGGTGGAGAGCTTTTTGTCCTCGCTCAGGTAGCCTGGAAGGAAGAACGGGGCCCTGCGCAGCGGCACGAGACCGCTCCTGCCACGGACAAGGCCCTGAAAGGTAGTGGCAGCGTCGGTCCCGAGGGGGGTCACGAGGCCGATCCCCGTCACCACCACGCGTCGCGGGAGGCCTGTCATGTCTCCCTATCCCACCCACCCAGCACCGAAAGAGGGACGAGAGGGAAGCACTGCGTTCCTTCGTGCAACCGCAACGAGAAAAGAGAGAGAGAGAGAGAGAAGGAGGAGTCGCGGCTCGCCGGTCTCTAGTAGGAGGGAGCTGTACACGAAATGGGGGCCGTAATGGGGAGGTGGTGGAGGGGGATCTGCATTTGTGGATGGGAAAAGTGGGGAGGAGGCTGTGTGACAACCCCAAAATCGGTGCTCCCGCTAATCCATCAGTATTACTCTGCAATGTATTCTTTGTTTCTTTGCTTATGAAAAGTTGCCCACGCCGCTGCATGACGTCGATGGGCAGAGCAGTGCCTGCAGTGCGAATCCACTCATGAAGGAATGAAGAAGCACACTCCCTACCGCCGACGGGCGTAGACGTTCTTGGTGGTGGCCTGATTGAGGTAGGATGAGCCGCCGGACAAGTGCACACTGCGCTCGTTCGCGAGCCCGGGCACCACGCTGTTGCTGACATACTGCAGCTGCTCCCACAGCGCATCCACGCTGTCCGCACCTTCGCCGCCCTGGCCGAAGAGTGGAGAGCGTTGACCCGCCGCGCCAGCTTCCCCTGCAGAGCGCTTGGTGCCGAGATGCTGCTGCCGGCGGCGGCGGCTCTCGTCACGGTCGAGGAGCTGCTTCTGCAGTGCCAAGATGCCCTCGCCACGCCGCACCGCTGCGGAGATGACCTTCCGTCCAGACAGGTGGCGCTTGCTCTGGAACTCGTTGCGCAGGCGGAACAGCAAATCGCGGCGCTCCTCGGGCGGGTGGTTGTGGTAGATGAGCTTCAGGAACTCCTTGTACAGGTACAGGGTGTCGCGGTACTGGTGGGGGAAGTGGGCGAAGGAGGGAACGGCGGCGCCGAGCACCTGCGAGCCGGCGGTGTCACGCTTGTACGAGCCCCTCCGCACGCATGTAGGCCGCAGGGCAGCAGACCACAACAAACTAGAGCTTGAGGACAGCATATGAGCTGCAGGAGTAGGGAGAGAAAAAGAAAGAAAGAAGACACGGCACGAGGGACGGGGGAAAGACGAAGAGGCGAGAAGCGCAAGGCACGAGGATGTGCGATGGAGGAAACGAACCGACGATGGTGGCGGCGGTGGGAGCAACATGGGGCAACAAGAGTAATGTGAACGATATCACGTTGTTTGCCCCCTCGGGGCAGGAGGGCTGGGTGGTGGTCTGCTACTGTACGCACACGCAAGACACAGTCCCCCGAGGTTCCCCTTCCCCCTTGATCGACCTGCTGGACTTGACGGACACTTATCCCCTCTTTCTCCTCCTCGCGTCCCTTCGCACCCATTGCTTTCGATTCGTGTTTGACTTGTTTGCTTGCGGGGAAAAAAAGAAAGCGCGCTCAGGCACAGCGCTCTCTTCCACCGGTCGAGCAGCACAAAGGGTGCCCCAGCCCTCCCCTCACAAGGAGAAGAAAACGAGAATCACAACGAGAGAAAGAGTCATGGGCTTCTATTGATTTATCATCTATTTCTCTCTCCAGACGGAAAGGTATACGAAACAATGCTGCTGTCTCCACAGCAGAAGGGGGGTGGGGGGTGGGAGTCCATCCTACACGACGACAAGAGAGCCGAATGGTATCCCTCTTTCAGAGCAGTCTACAACGACGCAGGAGGAGGAGTAGCCTTCCCTCCGTCCTTCCGTCCTTCTTCCCTCACCCTTGTCATCGCCATCGCCCACCATCGCCAGTGCTAGCACTTACAGGCTGAGCTCACATGAACTGCAGTGTGTCGTCGCCACCATCCTCGGCGCTCTCGAAAATGAAGACATCGCCTTGAATCTGCGACACGGCGCGTTGCAAGTCGGACATGGTGAACCTGGCCGTGGGCAGGCCGCCGCCAAGACGATCGTGCAGCTCCGTCAGGGGCACGGAGCCGCGCTGCTCGCGTTGGAAGGCCTTGATCGCCTCCATCACGCGACGGGACAGGGCAACCGCTTCCACGTGTGCGGCCGTCGGATCAGTGTCCTTCTCCGTGTCGGCCCGCGTGCGTTGCCGAGCAGCTCCTCCGTCGATGGCGGCGCCGCCGGTGGTGCTGCTGCTGTCCGAGGCACTGCTGGGGCGGCCACTCTCCCCTTGTCCGGCAGCGCTGCCAGCACTTGCGGCGACAACCTCCACACCACCACCATCACCACCACCACCCCCGCCCATGTGGTCGCGCTTGCGCACACTGCGGCTGGTGGCGGTGCCCTCCTCCATGGTGGTTCGATTGTCCTCCTCGCGCTGCACCGTGGCGGCGGAGGCGGCGTGCACAGACGCCCGGAGCAGCTCCATCGCGGCATTCACGTCCACGTCCTCGACGGTGATGGAGAGCCGCAGCTTGGCGTGCGCGGTGGAGAGGCGCACAATGGCCTCCAGTGTGCGCGCCATGACAAAGAACCCGTCCTTGGCGCCTTTGCTGCCCTCCCCCTCGCTCTGCTCCGCACGCAGCTGCACGTAGTGTTGGGAGATGAGCTGCTGCGAAGACTCCGAGAGCAGCGGCTCGCCGCGCTTCGCCATCAGGATGTACGCCTTTAGGAAGTCGGCGCTGACAATAGACTCGCCAGTGCTGTTGGTGGTCATCTTGAGGTCAAGGGCACCCTGCCCATTGGGGTGGTGGCTGCTGCTCCCCCCGGCCGCGCCATTCTCGCCGTTGGTGCCGTTGGTGGTGCCACCGCTCCCCCAGACGCTCTCCACGCTGTCCACAACGGTCCTCGTGACGACCTGGTCGAAGCCGACGGGCTGCGATGACATGTGGTTGCGCAGGATGTGGTTGCCGATGCGGCGGTTGTGCTCCGACGAGTGCTGGTCAAGGATGATGAAGGTGAGGTCGAAACGAGACAGCAGGGACTCGGGCAAGCCCACGTTGTACGCGAGGCGGTGCTGCACGGAGTAGAAGCCGTAGACCGGGTTGGCTGCCGCCAGAACAGAGCAGCGCGCGTTCAGCGAGGCGTGGATGCCGGCCTTGGCGATGGTCACCGTCTGCTGCTCCATCGCCTCGTGCATCGCGACGCGGTCCTGCGCGCTCATCTTGTCGAACTCGTCAATGCACAGGATGCCGCGGTCGGCCAGCACCATGGCACCCGCAGACAGGGATCGCTCGCCCGTGTAGCTGTCCATCGCCACGGCTGCCGTCAAACCCACACCGGAGCTGCCCTTGCCGGTGGTGCTGAGGGCAAGTGGGGCGACGCCAAGCACGAAGCGCAGCAGCTGCGACTTGGCGGTGGAGGGCTCGCCGACGAGGAGTAGGTTGATGTCGCCCCTAATGTGCGAGTTGTGCGCCTGCCGCTCGACGCCGCCAACCATCATGAGCAGGATGGCGCGCTTCTCGTTCGCCATGCCGTAGATGGTAGGAGCGATGGCCTTTGCGATGGTCCTCAGCACGCCGCTAGGCCCGTCTGTTTGCGAGCACTTCAGCGCAAACCGCTTCAGCTGCTCCTCGACGGCCGGCACGTGCCGCGTCATCATCGTGAGCGCCTGGGTGGGCACAACGTGGTTCACGAGGACGATGGACTGGAAGGACTTGCTGTCGGCGGTGGTGTAGGACATGTACACGCCAACCAGCACGACCCGGTCACCCGGCTTCACGGTGTCTACCAGGTCGTCGTCAAAGCGCAGCTCGACGCTGCGCGGCAGCTGCCCGGTTGGTGCGCGCTCGGGGGCCTCCTGCAGTACCGCCATCTGGCTGTCCATGAACGTGGACAACCCCAGCTCCGTGCGCAGGGCGTGGCCCTCCATATCCGTCTTGGGCATCACGTTCACTGTGGGCAGGTGGGACGAGTCAATCAGTGGGGTGAGCTGGTCGCGGAACTCCTTGGTGGAGAACTTGTTCGTCTCCGCGCAGTAGTGCACCGTCTCGAGAACCCTGGGCCGGTTGCTGCTCTGTCGCGTCACGATGCCCTCCAAGGCGACCATGGTGTTCAGGTGCCGCGCGTAGAGCTCACGCGGGGAGAGCAGGGTGCCGACAGGACCCTCGAAGCCCGCGTGCACGGCGCGCTGGCGGTAGTCTACCTTTAGGTAATCGGCCTGCTTGCTCAGCACCAGGTCGTGCAGGGCCAGCTCCAGCAACGGCACGTACTTGCCCGGTTCGTGAATGAGACCGACGCCAAGGGAGGTGGTGTCGTCGCCGCCTGCATTGGCAACGTCGCCCATGCTCGTCAGGGTGGTGACGGGGGCCACGTAAAAGTCGAGCAGGTCGCCCATATCGAGCAGCAGACGCGATTTGTTCGCCTGCATCATGCGCTGCACACGGTCATGGTACTTCTGTTCGTAGCGCTCGCTCTCAAAGAAGTCGGTGAACTGCCGCCGGATCAGGCTCTGCTCATCCGTCAACTTACGCTTCGCGAGCATCTTCTCGCTGTTGCTACTGCCACGGTTGCTCTATTACTGGCAGAAACGGGCAGTTGTCAAGAGAGAAGAAGGGAATCTATCTATTGAGGTGGAGAGGGGGAAGGGAGGGGAGAAGGTTCCTCGCTAATGTGGGGGAGCGGGACCTGCCAAGACGACGAGCGAGAGAGAGAGAAAGAGGGTGAAGAAGTGCAGGAAGGAATCGGCAAACACATGCGCGCGACATTGCCAAACAGTAACCATCGTAGAGAGAAGGGGACGAGGCCGAAACGGAAGAGCAACACTAAACGCGCGGTGGTGGTGCGAGAGGATCGGTAGCAGTAGTCCCTCTGCGCCATGTGTCTCCCCTTCTTCTTCCTCTTCACTGTTGGCTGCTCGTGTCGACTCACGCACTCACTCACTCACTCACTCACACCGCGCGTGTCGGAGGTATCTCGGCCAACCTCCACCCTACGCCTCTTTGTCCCTGAGGCGCTGTCGTGGTCGCCGGTGAGGACAGCCAGCTCCCCCAGCAGTTTATCCACATCCCGCAGCTTCACCGACAGCAACTCCTCGTCCACGTCCCAGTCACGGATGACCTCGCTTTCCATCATGGCGAATGGGGTGTCGAGGGAGCTCGTCAGCTCTGCCTGCATCCTGCGCATCGCCTCGTCCCTTTCTGTAGCAGCCTTCTCCTTTGCTGTTCGCGCGGCCACTTGCTGCGCCTCCCTATCCTTGAGGATCTGCGCCGCCCACTCCGCGTCCTCGGCGGCTTGTTGCTGCCGCTGCCGCTCCTTTGCGTCCTCGCCGCCAGGGATGGCGGTGGTGCCGCCGCGGCCCGCGTCGTACTGCAATCGTTTCTCCTCGTCAATGAGAGTTTCCAAGGCGGTCTTGACGTACTCGAAGGCCTCGCGGGCCTGGGGTGAGTCATCCTTGTCAGGGTGGAAGAGCAGAGAGAAGCGGCGGTAGGCGCGGGTCAGCGTCGGGGCGTCGATGATCCCTTTGTCGTCCCCAGCTGCTGCCGCCGCATGGTCCTTGTCCAGCACCGGGTCAGGAATGTTGAACAGTTGGTAAAAGGAGAAGGACTGGATGTTGTCCTTGGTAACGAGTGGCGGTGACGGCGCGCTATGGTGCTCCATGGCTGCTGTGTCGCCGCTGGCGTGGCGCACAGGGGAACTCTGCCTCCTTCATCGAAACAGAAAATGGAGAAGGCAGAAAGTGTGTAGGAGAGGAAGGGGAGGGATGTTTCTCATTTGTTAACAGGTGGTGCGGGCATCTGCCCTCAAAGGAGTCATGCGTACAGCCGGAGGGAGTCGAGCGAGTGTCTCACTGTGTATGGTTAGGAGTAGGGGGTAGAAGTAGGGATACAGAACTGAGCCCGGGCGACATGTGTGTGAGGAGGGTGGGGAAGGGGGTAGGGAGGCGCTGGCTGCTGGAATAGGGAGGAAGGAGGTGGAGAGGGACACGCAGAGAGAGAGAGAGAAGGAAGCAAAATGCAAAAATAGAGGTATGGAGAAGGAGGCTGTCCTCTCGATCAGAACAGCTTGAAGTCGTCTTCGTGGAGCTTCGTGTCCATCAGAAAGCTCTCTAGCAGGTCCTCCCGCATGTCGGCCTGGCTGCTCGGAAGCAGTTCCAGTGAGGGGGCGATGGAGGGGCTTGGGCAGGGGCCGAGCACTTGGCTGCCTCCACACTCCTGGGTTGCACGCTCCAGACGGCGACGCCGGTTGCGACGCCGCTTAAGCCGCCTCATCACCTGCCGCTCCTCGCTGGTGAACCCGCTGTACGGGTCGTCCCTGCGCTTCTTCTTCCCGCGTGCACGGTTGTTGGTACCGGAGATGTCGCTGCTGCTGCTGCTGCTACCACACTCACTGCTCAACGAAGAGGAGGAGGAGGAGAACGAGCGGGAGCCGTCCTCCTCACTACTGTCGCGGATGGAGGACACCTCATCATCCAGGCGGCGCTTTCGGCCCGCAGTGACAGGCTGCGTGACGGCACGCGGGCGGTGGACGGACGAGAAGGAGCCGTGCGCTGCCACCTCACCACGCGCACCCGCCGCCGCAGTGGCGTTGGCGATGCTACCACCTCGGTCTTTGCGGCGGGTGTGATGGTGGTGCGCCAGCACGCTGGACAAGTTGTCCACCAGGCCCTCCTCCATCGCCTTCTCCATCTCGCGGTCGTAGCCCGGCGCGGCCTGTGCGACTTCGTCCACAGGGACCGCCCTGCGTCGTCTGGCGCCGGCATGGGCGGCGGGGGTGGGCAGCTCTACGCCAACAGGAACGCGGAGAATGCTGCCGCCATTGCTAATGGTGCGACGACGACTGCTGGTCGCAACAGCCTCCCCTCCTTCTCTGCTGCTTGCAGCATGTTTGTGTCTAGCTGCCAGGGCCGCGGAGGTGGGTTGACTCTTGAGCCCGCCGTGGCCAAGGAAGACAAATGGGGGCGGCTCGTCCGTGCTGTGGATGCCGGGGCCGCAGCCCTGGCCCCACGGCGAGCTGGACTCCGCAACGAGCTGATGGATGGGGGAGATGAAGAAGCCGGAGGTGTCGCCAGTGCCGTGCACGGAGGGCGGCTCCTGCACCGCGGGGGTAGCACCAACGCTGCCGCTCCCCTTGAGGTGGTCGCGCTGCTGGTGCAAGGTTGACCGCTGGTAGCGCTCAAAGTCCGTCTCGCTGCTGGAGGAGAAGTCCCATGACCTTCGCGGCGCACTGCCGTCCTCGTCGCTGGAGTCTACCGCACCGCCCATGGCGGCTGTCTCCCATTTGTACGGTGAGTCCCCTGGGCTGCTGCAGCTGTCCGTGTCTACCGCGCTGGAAGCCAAGTCGCACTCCTCCTGCTGCTGCTGCTGCTGCTGCTGCTGCTGTTGCCACCGGAGCTCCTGGTCGCTGTCGTAGTCCGGCATGTGGTGCAACTTCTTCTGTGCCCGCATCGCCAGCGCCTCCACCGCAGCCGAGAAGGAGAGATGCTCGCCCCGATCCCCCTCGCGGCTCTGGTGCTCCTCCTCCAGCTGCTTGCGCAGAACCTTCTTCCGGAGCTTCTTGTTGTAACGTGGTCCCGCCGGGGCCGGGGCGGGGGCGGGGGCGGGGGGTCGGTGCCCATCGTCCCGCGCCGGCAGCTGCTGCGATGGCGTGACAGGGGCACCAAAGCCGTAGGCGGGGTAGAGCAAGCCGTCACCCCACATCGCCTCCTCGGCGGACGCGCGGGCCTCCGCGTTGGTGTTTGGTGTAAAGTAGAACGTTGCCGTGACAGGGGAACTGCGGCCGTCGTCGTGGTGGTGCGGGGGCACGCCAAGTGGCGTTGTCTCGTCCCACTCGCCCTTGTCGTCCCCGTCCTCGGCGTCGCCGTTGCAGGTCGGCTCGTGACCGGACTGCCGCGGCCAGTCCTTCTTCTTCTCTTTCTCTGGGCAACCGAAGCTGTTGACGAGTTGCGAGTGGTGGACCGGCTCCGGTGCCTCGCCCTCCTCCTGGTTCACCCCCTCCCTCTCCTCGTCAGCCTCGTCACCAGAGATGCAGGCCTCCTCGCAGCTTTGGGGGACAGCATGGTTCCTGACGCCGCCGCCACACGGGGCGTCGCCGCGCTTTCGGCCCATCGTCCCACCAAGGGGACAGGAGGAGGGTGTGGCATTAGGAGGGGAAGCTGAGGAGATGAGGAGAGCCGCACTGGAGGTCGCCGCGGCACACGCTTTTCTCCGGGCCACAGACGCTGGCGACATGTCCTGCTCCTCCTCCGAGTCGTCGAGCCGCTCCGCGCCGTACACGGACGTTGTCATCCAGACAGGCCGACGGGCGTAGCCCCTTCTTCTTCTGCCAGTGCTGCCTTCCCCTCCGCTGCCAGCGCTGGAGTGGTGGCTCCCGCCGCCACTGCCGCTGCTGCGTTGCTGCGGCTGACCTGCCTTGCGGGTTTTGCTGCCGCCGCTGCGGTGGCTGCGGTGTGAAAGCGAAGTCTTGCCCTCACTCATCGTTTCCCATTGCACCTGCTGCTGCTGTTGTTGCTGTGACATCTCGTGAGGAGAAGGCTCGTTCTCTGATGTGTGGCAGCGGTGGCCGGTGGCGTAGTGAGTTTCCTCGCCGTCATCGTCCTCGAGGTCAATGACGACCCTTGCCGTGAAGCCTTTGTTGTCTGTGTCCTCAATAATCCATTGGTATGTTGACGACATCGCAAGTGAGCGACGCTATGGTGGTGGCACCCTTTCCGTTCTATCGACTTTAGCTACGTTTTCGATCGGCTAATGGTACAGCAAATGAGTGGGAGAGGGGGAAAAGGGGGAGATGTGGTAAGCAGATGAAAGAAAGTGATGGCGACACAGCACTGCTCAGGAGTTCTACAGAGTGGACAGAGAGAGCGAGAGCAATGAAGTCAATATGAATGCACTATGTCAGAGCCCCCGAAAGGCAGAGTGGGGAGGAGATAGTAGGATGATCTGAGGAGCGCGGCACGTACGCGGGCACATCATTGGTCTGTCGTTGGGGGAGACAAGTAAACAGGGGAGGCGGGAGGCACAGCAGACATCGCCGCCACCACCGAATGCAGTGTAAGGTTACCGACTGCTGCGCATTCTCTTCACATGTATGTGTGCTTTCATCCTTCACCTTTCATGGGCTGGTGTGGTCGGGGCTACACCATGAAGAGAGAGGGAGAGCGGGTAAAGAACGGAGAGCACCCGGTAAGGATCAACAGGTACAGTTTCCTCAACAACGCAAGACGGGAGAAGTAGGGGAAGGGAGAGAATGCTATGTCGAACCTCTCCCCCCCCCCCCCCCGCCCCTCTTCCCACACATGCACACTCCTCTCAATGGCGCAATCCCTATAGCAACTACGCAGCATTCACTGCGTCAGGCGTGGATGTCGGCACTGGTTGTGGTGGTTGCTCTTGTGCCTCTGCCGCAGGGACGCTCGCTTCCTTTGTGCTGCCGGCGGCTGCGGCTGAGGAGGGCGGTGGTGGTGGTGGCGGTGGCTCGTTCTCCGCCGCCCGCTGCTCGCTCTCCCGCATGAGAAAGTCGACCCACATGGCAGCCAGGCCGCCTCCCCCACCCGTGCTGTCACGCTGGTTTGTGTCGTTTGCGTTGATGCTGGGGGAGGGTTGCGAGGCGGGGCGAGCACTGTTGCTGGTGCTGCCGCCGCGCACCCACGAGAGCAGCCCGCGCCTGCCACCCTGTTGCTGCTGCTGCTGCGGTGGCTGGGGATTGAGAGGGCCGGGCAGCAGTCCAACCCTCTCCTGCATGTCCTCGTCCCAGTCCAGCAGACTGGAGAGCACCTTCAGAATCTCGTCCGTTTCCTTCTTTTGGGCCACAAAGCCGTGAATGAAGTTCACCAAAATGTGCGAGACCACGCGCTTGTCGATCGAGTTCTCGCCGTTCAGCTGCCTCGCTGCATCCTCGAGGGCCTTGCGCAGCTCCGCGAGTTTCCGGTGCAGTGAGGTAATGTCCTTGTTCTTTCCCATCAGCTGGCGCTCAAGGTCGTCTGTGTGGGCCGCGAGTTTCCTCTGGAGCTCCTCCTTCTCGCGGGTGCTGGAGTCCAGCAGCGCCCGCAACTGATCCATCTCGAGCTGCAGGTCCATGGTCCGCTCCGCAATATCGCTGGCGCGGCTTGCCTTGAAGCTCTCCAGCACCGCATTCAAGTTCTCCACGCTGCGCTGCGCCACGCTGAGCTCGTCGTCGCGCTCGTGGAGAAGCAGCTTGAGCGACTCCACCTCAGCTTGCAGCTCGAGTGCTAGCGCCTCAGCCTGGTGCTGGGACTGCGGCAGTGATCCGCCTTCTGCTGCCGCGGAGGGTGGCAACCCGTTCGTCTCCCGCAGGGAGGGGCCTGTGCTGCCGTCCTCCTTCAGCGCCTCCACCTCATTCACCAGCTGCGCGATGCGCTGCTCCGCTCTCGCCATGGCCGCCTCCCCGGCGCGCAGCTTGTCGCCAAGGCTACGAACAGCCTCATCTTTGATGGATATCTCCTCCTGCAGCTGCCCAATGGTGCCCCACGCATCGCTGGCTTGCTGGTTGAGTGTCTCGTTCACCCGTCTTGCCTCCTCGTACGTGCGCTCCCACTCCGCCTGCACCCTGCCTGACTTCCTCGCGACGCCAGCGGTTCTATCAAGCGCAGTCACCATGGCGAGAATCCAGTCGGAAAAGGTGTACCGGCGACTGCCCTTGACATCAAAGAGCTCCGCGCTCCCGCCGCTGCTGCCGCCGGCGCCGTCGCCCATTGCGGCGTTGTTGTTGCGCGTGAGGCAGTCCACGACGCTGCGCTGCAGCTCCGCGATGACATCGTCGGTGCGTTGGCACTCCTCCTCCAGTTCACGCACACGCGCCTGCAACACGGATGCGACAGAGGCACTCCCGGCCTCTTGGCGGTTGTGGTCCGCCTCTCGCTCCTCCTGCGCTCGGCGCAGCGAGGCTTCGGCTTTCTCCAAGAGGCTCCGGAGACTGTCCCGCTCCCTTGTCAGCGCGCCAAGTGATTCCGCTGCCTCCTCCTTTGCCTCCTTGGCAGCCCGGCTGCTCTCCGCGTGCAGCTCATCCAGTTCCGCAGCAAGCTTTGCCGTACTCTTCTTCAGGACAACATTCTCCTCTCGCAGAGCATCAAGTTCGGTTGACAGCGCAGCATCCGGCTCCACCTTGCCCCTTGCCGCCGCGTTTTGCTCTGCCTGCGCGACCGCAGACTCTATCTTCTCCCTCCACGCTGCCTCGGCGACGGCGAGGCGTTCATCGGACTCTACTCTTTGCCGCTGCTGCTCCTCAGCGTGTCTTTCCTTCATTTCATGAAGGGTTGCCTCAGCCCTCTCCAGCGCGCCTTGCAGCTGAAGCAGCTGTTGCCGACTCTCCTCCTCCTTCTGCTCTGCTTGGGCCACCCTCGCGAGCAGCGCGTCCTCCCTCTCCTCGTCCTCCTCCAGTGCCCGCACTTGCGCCGGTGAAGGGTGAGATGCCGCTGCCTGGGGTGGCGACGGTGGCGCGTCAGACGCGTTAGCGGGTGCCGCGGCGGCGGCGACCTGGCGAAGTTCTTGCTCCTTACGCTCGAGGAGTTGCTCCCACTCCGCCAGTTTCGCCTCGTGGTGGGCAGACTTCTCTGCCGATCGTGTCAGCTCGTCTTCCTGCCGTCGCGCGTAGTCCTTGTGCGCGGATCGCTCCTTCTCCAGTAGACTGTCCAACTCAATGTAGCCCTCGGAGAGCTGGTTGAGCTGCTGCTCCATGTCATTGCGCGAGGCTGCCAGCCTTTCCACCTCCTCCCTCAGCCGCTGGAGCTCTGCATCCTTCGCGGCGACGAGCTCCGCCAGGTGAGAAGTATCAGCACCAGCGATCGCGGTGTTGGTAGTAGTGGCGGCGACCGCGTCGTCGTCCGACCGGGTGCCTGCAGCATCGCCGCTAGTGGCTTGCGAGGGGGGTGGCGACGCCTGCGCGGCATCGGCAAGGGAGGAGGGAAGACGGTCCGAGTTCCGCTCCTGCAGCGCCTGCCGCAGCCTGGCCACCTCCTCCTGGAGCTCGCTGACTTGGTTCTTTAGAGAGTGGTTCTCTGTGTCGGCTTCCAGGCAAGGGGGGGAGGCGGGGGAGCCACCGCTAGCCACGGACGAGGGATGCTCCGTCTCCGCGGTTGTGGCGGCCATCGCCTTCGCCCACTCCGCCCGCTCCCTCTGGAACGCGGCTTCGCGCTCCATGGCCTCGGCGTGGAGGAGCTCAATCTCCTTCGCCAGCTTCTCCTGGTGGCTGCGCAAGAGGGACTCCACATCCCTTTCACGGGTCAGCCTCTCCTCCTCTGCCGCGGCGTTGCCCTCCGCCTCGTCAAGTCTTCTCCGTAGGGAGGCGATCTCCTCGTCCTTTCGCGACAGTGCGGCCTCCAGCTCCGACAGCCTCTTCTCGTAGTAGGAGACAGTCTCCTCGTGCGACTTCTGCACCTGCTCCTGGTAGCGATTTACTTCGTCCGCCATGCGCTGCTTGTCCGCCTCGAGCCTGCTCACCTGCTCCTGAAGGGACGAGACCAGGTGGTGGGGATCCGGTGCGTCGGGCGGCTCTGCCACAGAGGGTGGTGCCGGGCTGCTCTGAAGCGTTGCCCGTGGCGGTACCACTGCTCTCGGCACAGTCGCTGCTGGTGTGGCGAGATCGAGCTCTTCCTCTAACCGGCGCGTCGGGAAGGCATCGAGGCCTCTCTCGCCCTGCGAAAGGGCAACGGCAGGCGTACTGCTGGTGGGTGCCGCCGCCGTGTGGGCAGGTGACGGCTGCGGGTAGTGTTGCTGGTGCGGGTGAGGGTCGGACTGCTGCGCTGCCTCTGCGGGTGTCCTTCTTGTCGCGTTCTGAAGAAACAAGAAGCCAGCCTCGACCTCGACCAGCTCTTCCTTTTCCTCGTCCTCGGCCACCCCACCATGGGGAGGTGTCAGCTGTTGCTTGTGGTTGCGACCGCCGGGTGGTGGTGGTAGTGGTGGTGGCTGCGGCTTCCCTCGGGCGACGTGCTCTTCTGCCTCCTCGTCTTCCTCATCCACAAAGGGTGGGGTTGCCAGGTCCTCCGCGAGATCCTTCAGTCTCTGGCCCAGTCCCTTCCACATGAGTCCGCCAGAGGAGAAGGTGGGGGAGGAGGGGAGGGGGGAGGGGTGGTAAAGATGGGGAACAGCAACAGGAGGGATGGAGAAGGATGAAATCAGTTGAAGAGAGAGAGAGAGAATGGAAGGATATCAATGAATCAAGCGCTACTTTAGGATCTGAAGGGAAGGAGGGTAGGGAAAGAGGATAGTGATGGGTCAAAACAGTACCGCTACATAGAGAAAGCAAACTAACAACCAGTAAGCCATTCTCTCTCCCCCATCTCTGTGGGTGTTTTTTTTTTTTTTTTTTGGCTCCTCTATTTAGTGATGTAGAAGGTTATCTGTGAATAGTGCGGCTGTGTCTCTCCACTCTCCCCCCTCCCCTCTGCTAGGGCCACCGCGGAAAGCACTACTCCTTCCCATCCACAAAGCTATCGGCAATTAGCATGGAGCCACGCCGGCGCTTGCTCGGGGCATGGCGCGGCCTTCTCTCGTCATAGCCGCCCCAACGCTGCTGCTGGTGCCCCGATGCCACCACATACGACCGTGGCACGCCGCTG